>MU761196.1:0-42115 GCA_026770625.1 Nicotiana glauca | reverse complement strand
CATAACCCCACGAGTTCAAATATATAATTTGTTTTAAGATTCGGCCCCAAATTGAGGTTGAATCACCCAAAATTCCCAAAACCCCTAATTTCTACTTTGAATTCATGATTTAGAGCTAGGTAGTTATTGATTAGATGAAGGAATTAAGAGAGAATGAAGTTAAGAACACTTACCTAAGAAGCTATGGAGGAAAAGGCTCTTCAAAATCGTCTATGGGGTGTTAGGGAGAAGAGCTCGTGTGGAAAAATGAGGAAAATCCCGTGCTGCTACTGTTCTGGAAATTAAAAATATAACTGGGCAAAATTGCCCTTCGCGTTCGCGAAGGGTAATCTGGGCAGGGCATCGTGTTTGCGATGGAAAGGCTGCGAACGCGAAGAGGAAAAGGCTGGGGGTCCAGAACTTGGTCTACGCGAACGCGTGGAACCTAACGCGATGAAGGGGGTCTGCAACATTACGCGTTCGCGAAGCTAGAGTTGTGAACGCGAAGAGTAAAAGAGGACTGAGTCCTCAGAGTCAAATAACTCTACCCGAACGCGAGGCAAGGGATGCGAACGCGATGAAGGGAGAACCCATAGCTTCGCGAACGCGAAGGATGCTTCGCGAACGCGAAGAGTAAAAGAGGCCTGCACAGCTGAAGCAAAAACCTACAATCTTTGTAAGAGTAAAAACACCCCGAACCACCTCCAATTAACTCCCGAGCCCTCGGGGCTCCTAACCAATCACACACACTAACTCAATAACATCTTATGAACTTACTCGAGCGATCAAATCGCCAAAACAACATCAAAATCAATGAATCAAGCCTCAAAATCATCATTTTCATTTCAAACTTCTTAAATTTCTAACTTTAGATAATTAGGTCCAAAACATGTCAAACGACATCTGATTTCGACCAAACTTCACAGGAAGCGCTTAACACATATTTAAGACCTATACCGAGCATCGGAACCAAAATACGAGCCCGATACCATAGTCTTTTAATAAATTTTCATTTTCATTTTCCTTAATAATTATAGAAAAACAATTTAACAGAAAAATTCTTTTACTCGGGTTCTAGACCTCGGATTCTGACTCCGGGCACATGCCCTAGTCCTATATTTTTCTACGAACCCTCCAGGACCGTCAAATCACGGGTCGGGGTCCGTTTACCAAAAATGTTGACCGAAGTCAACTTTAATCATATTAATATCAAAATTCTTCAAAATTTTCACAGAGTTCACATATTTCAACATAAAAGCTTTCAGGCTACGCGCCCGGACTACGCACGCAAATCGAGGCAACTATAAGTGAGGTTTTTAAGGCCTCGAAAGAACGGAATGAATGAGGAAATAGGTGATGACCCTTTGGGTCGTCACATCCTCCACCTCTAAAACAACCGTTCGTCCTCAAATGGACAAAAGAAAGAAGTACCTGAGTCAGAAAATAGATGAGGATAACGGCTTCGCATATCAGACTCAGAATCCCAGGTAGGATCGCCATGATACCTTCGAAGCATAGACACATGAAACACGGGATGCACGGCTGACACGCTAGGTGGCAAGGCAAGTCTGTAAGCCACCTCTCCCATACGATCAATAATCTCAAATGGGCCAATGAACCTACGGGGTTAGCTTGCCCTTCTTCCCAAATCTCATCACGCCCTTCACAGGCGATACACAGAGCAATACTCACTCACCAACCATGAAAGCTACATCTCGAACCTTGCGATCCGCATAACTCTTTTGTCGTGACTGAGACGAACGAAGCATGTCCTGAATGATCTTGACCTTATCCAAGGCCTCCTGAACTAAATCTGTACCCAATAACCGAGCCTCTCCCGGCTCAAACCATCCGACTGGAGACCGACATCGCCTACCATACAACGCCTCATATGGAGCCATATGAATGCTGGACTGGTAGCTATTGCTATAGGCGAACTCTGCTAAAGGCAAAAACTGGCCCCAAGAGCCTCTAAAATCAATGACATAGGCTCGGAGCATATCCTCCAATATCTGAATAGTCCTCTCGGACTGGCCGTCCGTCTGAGGATGGAACGCTGTGCTCAACTGAACCTGGGTGCCCAACTCCTGTTGTACTGCTCTCCAGAAACGCGAGGTAAATTGCGTGCCGCTGTCCAAAATGATAGATGCTGGCACCCCATGAAGGCGAACAATCTCCTGGATGTAGATCTCAACTAACCTCTCCGATGAATAGGTGGATACAACATGAATAAAATGCGCTAAATTGGTCAGCCTATCAACAATGACCCAAATATCATCAACCTTCTTCTGAGTAATCGGAAATCCAGTAACGAAATCCATGGTAATCCTCTCCCACTTCTACTCGGGAAGCTCAATCCTCTGGAACAAACCACCAGGCCTCTGATGCTCATACTTGACCTGTTGACAGTTCAAACACCGAGCCACATATGCAACAATATCTTCCTTCATCCTATGCCACCAATAATGCTGCCGTAATTCCTGATACATCTTCGCGGCGCCCGGGTGAATAGAATACTGTGAACTATGGGCCTCCGCTAAGACCAACTCTCGAATCCCATCGACATTGGGCACACAAACTAACCCCTGCAATCTCAAAACACCATCATCATCTAAAGTCACCTTCGTAGCACCTCCACGTGGCACCGTGTCTCTCATGACACACAAATGGGGATCATCAAACTGCCGATCACAGATACGCTCCAATAATGAAGAACGAGCGACCGTGCAAGCTAATACTCTGCAAGGCTCAAAGATGTCCAACCTCACAAATCGATTGGCCAAGGCTTGAATATCCAAAGCAAGTGGCCTCTGGCTGACCAAAACATAAGCAAGACTACCCATGCTGGCGGACTTCCTAGTCAATGCATCGGCCACTACATTGGCCCTAATTCCTTGTTGGACCAGTTTCGGAAACTTAGGCTGTCTTTCTCAAGAAGAGCTCAAGTCAAGTCAACACAAACAAGTGTTTGCAACCACTACTTCAGAAATTAACCATGATATTGGCCCAAATAACAAACACTTATAGTCAATTTAGCCCTAAAATACAAGTCCCATCAATTACCCACACTAGGGTTGAGCCATAATCCTAGCTTATGGGTCTAGCTACTCATAATTAAAGAAGAAAAGCAAGAAATAGATGAATATAAACTCATATTAATTAATCACTAAGTTAAACACAAAGATTCAATAATTAAAATAGTTAAAAGTGCCCAAATAGCTAAGAATCTCGAACCCACGAGTGCAGCTGCTTAATTACAATATCTGAAACTCTAAAAATGGAAAAAGAAGCTATTTATTATAGGATAAAAAATTTGGACAAAAATACCCCTGCGGGGTTAGTGCGGACCACACAAAATGGACCGCGGTCCGCACTAGGGCTTTGGACTTGAAAAACAGCTCTCTGAACCTTGGCATCGCGGACCGTAGAGAATGGACAGCAGTCGCGGAGGCTTATAGTGTGGTCCGAACAGAATGGACTGCAGACCGCATAGGCTTGAAAACTCAAAACTGTCATTCTTTGAATCTGGCTCTACGGACTGCACAGAATCAGGTGCGGCTGCATTGGTCTCAGTGCGGACGCATTGCCTTTTTTCCTTGGAATCGACCTCTCTGAATCTCCTAGTGCAGAGTCAGAGCTGTCTTGAGCCTCTGAAAGCTCTCCTCACAATCGTCTGACCACCTGAACTGGGCACCCTTCTGGGTCAACCTGGTCATCGGGACTGCTATAGATGAAAACCCCTCTACAAACCGGCAGTAATAACTTGCTAACCCCAAGAAAATCCGAATCTCGGTCGCTGAAGCTGGTCGAGGCCAATTCTTGACTGCCTCAATCTTCTTCGGGTCTACCTGAATACCCTCTGCTGATACTACATGACCCAGAAATGCAACCGAACTCAACCAGAACTCGCACTTCGAGAACTTAGCATACAACTGACTACCCTTCAGAGTCTGAAGAACCACTCTGAGGTGCTGCTCGTGCTCCTCCTGGCTGCGGGAGTACACCAGAATATCTTCAATAAAGACTATCACGAAGAAGTCTAGATAAGGCCTGAACACTCGGTTCATCAACTCCATAAATGATGCTGGGGCATTGGTCAACCCGAATGACATGACCAAAAACTCATAATGCATATACCGAGTGCGAAATGCTATCTTAGGGACATCAGACGCCCTAATCCTCAGCTGATGGTAGCCAAATCTCAAGTCTATCTTTGAAAACGCCTTCGCACCCTGAATCTGGTCAAACAAATCATCAATCCTCAGTAGTGGATACTTGTTCTTTGTCGTCACCTTGTTCAATTGCCGGTAATCAATGCACATCCTCATCGATCCATCTTTTTTCTTCACAAGTAACACTGGCGCACCCCAAGGAGAAACACTAGGCCTCATAAAACCCTTCTCTAGCAAATCCTGCAACTGGTCCTTTAACTCTTTCAACTCTGGCTGGGCCATGCGATACGGCAGAGTAGAAATGGGTTGCGTGCCTGGGGCCAGATCAATAAAGAAATTAATATCCCTGTCGGGCGGCATACCCGGCAGGTCTGAAGGGAAAACCTCGATAGGAATATAGTCAATAGAAGGAACCTCTGCGCTGGAATCACGAACATATGCCAAATAAGCTAAACAACCCTTCTCGACCATGCGTCGAGCCTTTATATATGAAATAACACTACGGGTGGCATGACCTGGGTCCCTCTCCACTCCAATCGGGGCATATCTGGCAAAGCCAAGGTCACGGTCTTGCCGTGACAATCCAAGATAGCATGATACGGGGACAACTAATCCATCCCCAATATAACATCGAAGTCCACCATGTCTAGAAGCAATAAATCAACACGGGTCTCAAGAACCTCAAACACTACCACACAGGAACGATGAACTCGGTCGACCACTATAGAATCACCCACTGGTGTAGATACATAAACAGGGATACCCAAAGCATCACTAGGCATAGCCAGGTAGGGTGCAAAATAAGACGACACATATGAATACGTAGACCCAGGGTCAAATAGCACTAAAGCATCCCTATCACAGACCAGAATAGTACCTGTAATAACAACATCTGAAGACTAAGCCTCTGCCCTGGCTGGCAAAGCATAACACCGGGGTTGGGCCCCACCTCCCTGAACCATGTCTCTAGGACGATCGGCTACTGGCAGACCACTACCTCTGCCGGTCCGAGCTCCTCCTCTACGGTCTCTACCTCCACCTCTATGATCCCTACCCCGCATCTAGCTAGCTGGGCGAGCTATGGATCACATGATGCCTGAATCATGGGGCGAGGACCTTGCTACTGAGAGCTACCCGAGGCTCGAGGGCAAAACCTGACAATGTGACCGGGGTCACCACAACCATAACAAGTCCTCGGCTGCTGCGACTGCTGGCCCTGTCGACCTGAATGTCCTCCCCTGAAGCTCTGAAGTAGGGGTGCACTGATAGGCTACTGATCTGAATAATGCTGCTGAGAACCACCACTGCCTGGAGTACCATGAGAAACCTGGAGCACTGACTGAAAGGGTCTCGGTGAATTACCTCTACCATAAGAATCCCTACCTCCAGATGAGGTACCACTGAACCTACCAGAATGACGAGGCCTCTTATCACCGACTCCCCGTGCGAGGGCCATCTTAATCCTGCGGGCCACATTGGCCACCTCCAGAAAGGAAATCTCACTACCAGCTCCCATAGCCATCTGGAGACGGATCGGCTGAATCAATCCATCAATAAATCTCCGAACCCTCTCTCTCTTCGTGGGGAGTATCACAATAGCATGGCGTGCCAAATCAATAAACCGAGTCTCATACTGTGTAACTATCATGGAGCTCTGCTGGAGGCGCTCAAATTACCTGCGAAGTGCCTCCCGCTGAGTGACTGGGAGAAACTTCTCCAAAAATAACTCCGCGAACTGATCCCATGTCAATGCTGGAGACCCTGCTGGTCTAGATAGGCAATAATCCCTCAACCAAGTCTTGGCGGATCCTGCAAGCCGAAAGGTAGCAAAATCGACCCCATTGGTCTCCACTATACCCATGGTCCTAAGGATCTCGTGACAGCTGAATAAGAAATCCTGGGGATCCTCTGATGAAGCACCGCTGAATGTGGTGGTGAAGAGCTTGGAGAACCGATCAAGTCTCCACAAAGCATCCGAAGACATAGCCGCTCCAACGCCGGCCTGAGCTGCAATACCCGGCTGAGCTGCCACAGCTGGTTGAACCACTAGGACATGAGTCTGGGGAACTACCTGCTCCGGAGTACCTATAGCAGGAGTCTGAACCCTTCCTCCAACCTGAGAAGTGGCTGGTGCTACTGGCAGCAAACCCGCTCTAGTGACACTCTCCATAATGCCTACCAGTCTGACTAGAGCGTCCTGAAGGTCTGGGGTAACTTTGACCCCTCTTGGGACCTGAGCTGGGCCCACCGGAGCTGCTGGGGCTGGAACCTCCTCATCATAGTCAATATGAGGCTCCACCTCTGGGACTGCTGCCCGGGGCTGAGCTCTGCCCCTGCCTCGGCCTCTGCCCCTCGCAAGAGCTGCTGCTAGGGGCTCGGGTTGCTGCATGGTAGAAGAGAAAGCACGTGTTCTCGCCATCTGCAAAAGAACAGAGTAGAAAGATAATCAGTATTTGAGGAACATAATCGCACGACAAGAAAGAACAAAAGAGAAACTTTTCCTAACTCCGTAGCCTCTGGGGATAAATACAGACGTCTATGTACCGATCCCTCAGACTCTACCAAGTTTGTCTGTGAGTAGCGAGACCTATGCAAACTAGTGCTCTGATACCAACTTGTCACGGCCCGGATTTCCCACCATCGGGAGTCGTGATGGCGCCTACTGTTGGAGCTAGGCAAGCCAAACATTTAAACCTTTTTGGGTTACAACACAACAGCAATAACAATAATAAGCCTTTAAATAAAAGCGGAAGTCTTTTTTAACATAAATAACTGAAAACCCAGAATGCGGAAGCTTAACATTTCACTACCCAAGACTGGAGTCGCTATCTCATGAACCACTAAAGAGTGCTACAAATAAGTCTGAATAGAAAATACATGGTGTCTGTCTCGGTACAATGAAAACAAACAGAAAAATATGGAAAGGGACTCCGGCCTGCGAACGCCAGCTAGGCTACCTCGTAGTCCCTAGACTGAAGTCAGCTCCCACTCAACGTGCTACTGCTGTGGTCCAAAAACTGCTCCGGTACCATGATCTGTGCAAAAAGCACAGAAGTGTAGCATCAGCACAACCGACCCTATGTGTTGGTAAGCGCCTGGCCTAACCCCAGCGAAGTAGTGACGAGGCTAGACATGAATACCAAATCAACCTGTGCAGTTCAATATATATATGCAATAAAAGGAAAGAATACCGAAATTAAACAGTTAAAAAGGGAGGGAAACGTGCTATGAGGGAGTACAATCCGGATACAAAGTCAACAACTTAAGAAAGGAACAGGGCAATAACAATATTTAACAACAACAGGAAAATCAACAGTTGTACGACATCAACCTTCGTGCTTTTACTCTCAATCTCACCAAAAGCAATCAAATAAAATGCACGGCATCACCCATCGTGCTTTCTCTCACATAACTCTCATTTCATGGCAGGGAACGATCCTTCGTGCAATCGTAGTCAAATCAGAGCACGGAATGTCCCTTCGTGCATAAATAATCGAAACATGGCACGGAATGACCCTTCATGCAAATATAATCAAAACATGGCACGGAATGACCCTTCGTGCAAATATAATCAACACATGGCACGGAATGACCCTTCGTGCATTATCACTCTCCCTCACCCAAACAGCAATCACAACCAAACGGGCGAAGGAATAAGCAATTAATAAGAAATGTCCCGGCAAGGAAAAACACAATTAAACATCTAAATGCCGGCAAGGGAGCAACAATAACAACTTTCACATCCCGGCAAGGGAGATAATCAATATACTCAAACCATCCCGACAAGGAATTAATCATATCTCTTTCCATTTCTTTCATTTCTTACTCAATAGTATTTTTATCGTTCGAGCTATGGGTGTTAAACGGGCCGAGTCCGACCCGTTCCAGACTGGCCCAGACCGGTAGAACCCGGAACCGGACCGACCCGGTTCTTATGGGGTCGGGTGCGCTGGGTTGGGGGGTTTAAGGGGTTGGTTCCGTTTATATTTTCCTAATGGGTAACCGGACCCGCTAAGACCGGTCCGGATGAACAGTGTTCAATACCGGTTAAACCGGCCCGGACCGGCCCGGTTCAACGGCTAAATTTTTTTTTTTAAATTTCTGACAATTCTGGGACCCACTGACCGTTGGCAACAGTCAGAAATTTGACTGATCCGTTGGCCAACGGGTATATTGCCCAAATAGCCATTTTTAATTCAATTTTTAACTATTTTTTATTTTACAAAAATAACCTTATGTAAAACTATAAATACCCACCCTCTCTTCTTCATTTCTCACTCAAATCTCATTTCTCTATCTTAATTTCTCTCATTCTCTTATTCTCCAATTATCAAGACTTCAAGTCTTAATTCCTCATTTCATCTTCTAATTTTATTTGGCTCACTTTTCTTGAATAGTTGAATTTAATTTATCGTATTTTATCATTCGGGTTTTGAACTTCAAGTTGGAATACTTTCTTGACGTTTGTTCGTGGTAACACCGGAATTGCATAATCAAGTGTTCAATTTATTGTCGAATTCGGTGCACTCCCTCTAACTCTTTCTCTTATTTAATATTTTAGTTGCATATTTAATTTTAGCTTATACTTTAATTTTTACAATATGTTTAGTGCTGCTAAAAGAGCGTGTAGAAAAGTTACTGGTAGGGGTGGAAATAAAAAAAGAGGTAGTCCTGGAGCTTCTGGTAGTAATAGTAATGACCCATTATCATTTTCACATGTTTCTGAATCATCGCCTAATGATAATGTAGATATAGATTATGAACAATTACAAGAAGATTTTGGAATAGAAGATAATGAAATAGGAATAGAAGATGAGATACCACCTACACCTACTAGTGCTGGAGTTGCTAGTGCTACAAGGGGTGGTGGTCGTGGCACCACTCCTGGTAGACCACCTGTGGCTCCGACTTCTACTCGTAGAAAAAGAAGTAAGGTTTGGAATTTTTTTGAAATAATAGAAGGTACTGATAGAGTTAGATGCAAAATTTACAACGATACTTTTAAATATTTGACTGGAGGAAATTTAGGTGGGACTGGGACACTTAGTAGACATATGAGAATTGACCATCCCATAGAATGGGGCACTGATGGGGATGCAAATCAAACAACTATTAACCCTACTACTGGAGGTCTACTAAAATATGATAAAATGAGGGATCGTGAGGAGTTAGCAAAAATGATTGCTTTGGGTTGTCTACCTTTTTCTTTTGCTTCTTCATCATATCTTATTATGTATATTCAAAGGATTTACAATCCTTTATTTAAAGGTATCCCTAGAAGTACTTGTAGAGCTGATATCTTTAGACTTCATGGACAATATCAAACATACATACGTTATTTATTTAGCCACCTTCCTTTTAGAGTTTGTCTAACTTCTGATATTGGCCATGCTATTAATGGAAATGATTATTTTACAATTACATGCCACTGGATAGATGATAATACTTGTATGCAAAAACGTATTATCGCTTTTAAATATGATGAAGATCAGAGTCATACTGCTGCGTTTATAAGTAGTACTATTGTTGAAGTTGTTGAATTTTATAATCTAAACAAAAAAGTATTGTGTATGTCTTTTGATAATGCTTCTAACAATAATGCCGCAATTTCAATTTTAAAAATGCATTTGCAACCACCTCTTGATGATATTTTTCATGTTAGGTGTGCATGTCATGTTTATAATTTAATTGTTAAAAGTGGCCTTGATTTATTTTCAGTTGAGATTACTCATGTTAGAAGAGCAGTTGGTGTTATTCAAGGAAATAATAGACAATCTAGAATAAAAGAATTTAAGACTAAGTGTATCCAGTATAACCTTAAACCTAGATTCATGCCAGACGAAATTGTTACTAGATGGAATTATACATATATATTTTTAAAATGTTGCTACAAATATAGATTCCCAATAACTGAAGTTGCTAATGCACATTGTACTGATCCAAGGCGTATGTTAACAAGTGATACTTGGGAGGTCATTAATGATGTTGTTAAATTTTTACATAAATTTTATACAGCTACTGTTGAGTTTTCTGGAGCATATTACCCCACTGTTACTATGGCTTTAGTACATATAGCTGAAATTTCTTTTCTACTATCTGAATTTAAGAAGAAAGAAAAATATAAGGATGTTGTTGAAAAAATGCAAGCAAAATTCAAAAAATATTTCTTTCCAATTCCTCCGATTTACTTAATTGGTGCAGTTTTAAATCCTTCTATTAAAATGTCTGATTGTCACCAATTAATGAATGCTTTATATACTTATATGGAGATTGGAGAAACTGAAACCCCAACTTTATATGTTTCTATGAACAAGCTAAATGAATATTTACAACAACTATATAATTATTATGCAAATGAATGTGATGATGCTGCTCGTGTTGTAAGCAATATTAATCCCACTATGCAATGTAACACTTCTGCTACTGTGGATGATGAAGAAGACCTTGATAGTTTTAATATTTTTTCTACATTTTCTAACACTCAAACCAGTAGCAGGAATATTGATGAACTTCAATTCTACTTGCAGAAGCAAAAGGAGTCTCGCACAAAGGAATTTTCACCGTTGGGATGGTGGCATGAAAATGGAAAGCAATTTCCTGTTCTTTTCGCTATGGCTCGGGACGTGCTGAATGTGCCAATTTCTACTGTTGCATCGGAGAGTGCATTTAGCCAAGCAAGACAACAACTTGGAGATACCCGCCACTCATTGGGAAGCAATGCTTTGGAAGTTTTAGTATGTTTCAGAGATTGGATTAGATCAGAACGAAGAAATCAAGGAAAGGAAGATGTTGATAGCCCAGAAGACGAGGAACTTGGAGATATATTAACACATGGAAACCCATCCGAATTTAACACGCCAGAAGAAGGTCAATCGGTTCATATTGATTATGATGAACTTGCTAAGGCGATGCAAAACATTTGAAATTACTACTTTACTAGTTTACTTATTGAAAAAAATGTAAACCTTTCATTTTGTAAGTTTGAAACTTGAAATTAAGAAATAAAAGTAGCACTTGCAATAAGTGCAATTTTTTTCCATCTTACTTGTATTCTTTTAATTAATACAAAGTATTAATATAACTTACAATAATTATACAAAATTCCAAAAAATAAAAGTAAAAATACTCTAAACCCGGCCCGGCCCGCCCCCCTCAACCCGTAACCCTTATGGTTCAATTTTTACCCGGATTAACCCAGCCCGCTAAACCCGTTACTATTTCAACCCGTAATCGGCCCGGCCCGAAACCCGGACGGGTCAAAAAATATTGGACCCGGACCGGACCGACCCACCCGTTAGATAGCTT
Source organism: Nicotiana glauca (assembly GCA_026770625.1). Taxonomy (NCBI): domain Eukaryota; kingdom Viridiplantae; phylum Streptophyta; class Magnoliopsida; order Solanales; family Solanaceae; genus Nicotiana; species Nicotiana glauca. Next base: position 30,659 of record MU761196.1, on the reverse strand, counting down.
TAGTTCGAGCCAACGCTCCAAAGAATTCACAATTCACAATTTAATCCTCATACTCTTCACAGTATGTAGAATTCATCAATTAGCATGGAAGAGTCCCAAAAGTATCAGAATAAGTACAAATAAGGACCCACGGTCATGCTAGACATCGGTGTATAGATACTCGTCATCATGCCTATACACCGTACTCGATCATTTAGCAAATAGCAATTAATAACACTCTAATCCTATTCCCTCAAGCCAAAGTTAGATCAAACACTTACCTCAGTCCAAAGAATAGCAATCAACTCTCCAATACCGCCTTTCTTCTACAATCCGACTCCGAAATAATGGTATCTAGGCATAATTAAATCAATAATATCAATTAGGGCTCAACAACATAATCCCATAACCTAGAGATGAGTTTTCTAGCATTCTTCCAAAAATACCAAAATTCGACACCGGGCCCACATGGTCCAAACACGAGGCTTGGACCAAAACCCAATCACCCATAACCCCACGAGTTCAAATATATAATTTGTTTTAAGATTCAACCCCAAATTAAGGTTGAATCACCCAAAATTCCCAAAACCCTAACTCTACCCAAAACCCCTAATTTCTACTTTGAATTCATGATTTAGGGCTAGGAAGTTAGTGATTAGATGAAGGAATTAAGAGAGAATGAAGTTAAGAATACTTACCTAAGAAGCTATGGAGGAAAAGGCTCTTCAAAATCGTCTATGGGGTGTTAGGGAGAAGAGCTCGTGTGGAAAAATGAGGAAAATCCCTTGTTGCTACTATTCTGGAAATTAAAAATATAACTGGGCAAAATTGCCCTTCGCGTTCGCGGGAAGAGTGTCGCGTTCGCGAAGGGTAATCTGGGCAGGGCATCATGTTCACGATGGAAAGGATGCGAACGCGAAGAGGAAAAGGTCGGGGGTCCAGAACTTGGTCTACGCGAATGCGTGGACCCTAACGCGAACGCGATGAAGGGGGTCTGCAACATTACGCGTTCACGAAGCTAGAGATGCAAACGCGAAGAGTAAAAGAGGACTTAGTCCTCAGAGTCAAATGACTCTATGCGAACGCGAGGCAAGGGATGCAAACGCGATGAAGGGAGAACCCATAGCTTCGTGAACGCGAAGGATGCGTCGCGAACGCGAAGAGTAAAAGAGGCCTGCACAGCTGAAGCAAAAACCTGCAATCTTTGTAAGAGTAAAAACACCCCGAACCACCTCCAATTCACTCTCGAGCCCTTGGGACTCCTAACCAATCACACACACTAACTCAATAACATCCTACGAACTTACTCGAGCGATCAAATCGCCAAAACAACATCAAAATCAATGAATCAAGCCTCAAAATCATCATTTTCATTTCAAACTTCTTAAATTTCTAACTTTAGATAATTAGGTCCGAAACACGTCAAACGATGTTCGATTTTGACCAAACTTCACAGGAAGCACTTAATACATATTTAAGACCTGTACCGGGCATCGGAACCAAAATACGAGCCCGATACCATAGTCTTTTAATAAATTTTTATTTCCATTTTCCTTAATAATTACAGAAAAACTATTTAACAGAAAAATTCTTTTACACGGGTTCTAGACCTCGGATTCCGACTCCGGGCACATGCCCGAGTCCCATATTTTTTTACGGACCTTCCGGGACTGTCAAATTACGGGTCCGAGTCCGTTTACCACAAATGTTGACCGAAGTCAACTTTAATCATATTATTATCAAAATTCTTCAAATTTTTCACAGAGTTCACATATTTCAACATAAAAGCTTTCCGGCTATGCGCCCGGACTGCGCACACAAATTGAGGCAACTATAAGTGAGGTTTTCAAGGCCTCGGAAGCACGAAACGAATGAGGAAATAGGTGATGACCCTTTGGGTCGTCACAACTCACCGCTTCAACAATTTTTGCATCTGCGGTCAGGGGACCGCATCTGCGAGGAAGTGGCCGCATCTGCGATAGATGGACCTCATCTGCGGTCTCGCACCTGCGGTTATAGCAGAAGCAGCAGTTTTAGCACTTCTCAAAAATTTCAACTTCACTCGAGCCTCGTCCGATTGACGCTCAGGGCTCCCGGGCCTCGCCCGAATATACTGACAAGTCTGAAATCATGAAACGGACCTAGTCAAACCTTCAGAAAGCCCAAAACAAAGCTAAATCTAAGAATCTCCCTTAAAACCAATTAAATCAAACTTATGAACTTCAAGTTGTTAATTTTCCTCTAATGGGCCAAAACGCCCTTAAACTACTCGGATTGATACTAACTTTTGTGGGCAAGTCTTAAATGTTATATTGGACCTGTACTGGGCTTTGGAACCAACATACGAGCTCGATACCAATGTGATCAATCATTAATTAGTTTCTTTAAATTCATATAATTTCAGTTTAACAATTTCTCATAAAAATTCATTACTCGGATTAGGGACCTCGGAATTCGATTTCGGGCATATGCTGTGACGACCCGACCCGTCGTCTCATGAGAACCGCTCCGTTTCCCCCATTTCCAGCTTCGTTATGCTTCATTATCAGTGTCTTGAGTGAACGAGTTGAATTGGGTTGATTTTTGGAAGGAAATGAGACACTTAGTCTCTTTAAGGAAGGCTTGTTTTGGAAAAGTTAACCGGATATTGACCTATGAGTTAGAGGGATCGGATGTGGATTCAGACAATTCGGTTAGCTTCAGGGGATGATTTGTGACTTAGGAGTGTGATCGGAAGTGATTTTAGAGGTCCGGTGTAGAATTAGGCTTGAATTGGCGAAGTTAGTATTTTGGCGAATTCCGATTGATAGGTGAAATTTTGATCCGAGGGTTGGAATGGAATTCTGAGAGTTGATGTAGCTTCGTTAGGTGATTTGGGATGTGCGCGCAAAATTTCAGGTTATTCGGAGGTGATTTGGTTGGGTTTTTGATCAAATGCGTGTTTCGAAAGTTTTAGAAGAACTTAGGCTTGAATCCGATGTAAATTTGGTGTTTTGATGTTAGTTTTGGTGTTTTGAGAGTGCAACTAAGTTTGCATGATCATATGTGACATGTTAATATGTTCGTATGCGGTCCCGAGGAGCTCGGGTGAGTTTCGGATAGGTTTGGGTTGCGTTGTGCTCGTTTTTCTTATGCTTCGACGTCGTTTCTTCAAGCATAAATGATATCATATTGAACAAATGAGCTCTGATTACTGTTTTGAATGAAGCATTAGATGCGTATCGTAATTACGGACCCGTAGAAAAAAGAATCATTGAATTTGGACTTCTTATGAGGATCTTATGGCCATTTTACCAAGGTTGCCCAAATTTTCAGGTTAATGACGAAATTGCCCCTGACGGCGTATTAAAAACCTGCACTATTTGCAAATCTTAAAACCTACATATCTCCTTCATTATAAGGTCAAATTGAGTGATTCAAAAGCCTAAATTCAATAAAATTTCACAAGGAATCTATTGGGAGCAGTAAAACGCGTGAAAAGTATACCTATAATGAGCAGGTCGAGTTTTCTTCCAATTTTCGAACGGGAAAAGCTTCTGAGGCGATTTTTAAGAGAGAAAATCAGCGGGTATAACAAGGGTAAGTGATTTGATTATTAAAACTCATTTATGAGTGATTATAGACCATAATCACAGCTTTTAATTCATGAAAAACAGTAGAAAAATAGGATTTTGGGGCCTGAGATTATGAGACCTTTAGGGGTCGATTTGAGGAGTCAAACAGACTCCGATTTTGGTGTTATTTATATGTACGGAATCGGGAGAAGATGAAGAACACTTTTATATAAAAATTTCTGAGTTTAGAGAAGTGGGCCCGAGGCTCGAGTTTTGTCAATTTCGGGATTATTGATGTTTGTTGATTATTTTCGATCCTATAGCATAATGTGACGTATTCATTGTGGTTTTGGTCATATTCGACGTGCGAGGAGGTTGATTTGAGAGGTAAGGGCATAGCGAGCTAGGATTTTGGCCGGCTTGAGGTTAGTAATAGATGTAAATGTTGTGTTGAGGGTTTGAAACCCCGAATTTGCACATCGTAGTGATATGTTGAGGTGACTTGCACGCCGGATAACGGGCGTGGGGTAGAGCACCATCGGGGATTGTGATTTGGTCCGTCCCGCTTAATGAAATTACTGCCTAATTGATTGAAGCTTTGTTGATATCCTTATAAAAATGGATTAATTGTCATAATTGGGCCTCGTGCCAACCGATTGAATCTTTCAGGGATTGCTCTTACTGGTTTCTTACCATTTTTACATATAATTGATTTCAGTGCTAGTATTTAATACTGTTTTGTAAACTCAGCCACATTTTCTCAAACTTAGAACTTAATTAATATTTCTAATGAAGTTTGGGCTGAATATTTACATATTATTGTTGTGCCCGAGGGGCTTATGTCATTTTTGACTGAGTAAGGCCGAGGACCTATATTGTGAGGATACTTTTGGATCGGGCTGTACGCCGTAGGAAAATATATATATATATATATATATATATATATATATATATATATGTGTGTGTGTGGATCGGGCTATATGCCGCAACAGTATTATATTGATATTGATATGAGGCTTAGGGCCTAATGGATGCTACGAGATGACTTGATATTGCGCTTGGACCGTAAAGGGCCCCTCCCGGAGTCTGCACACCCCAGTGAGCGCCGTCGATGATAAATAAATGAAGTGGGTTGTACGCCGCAGCGGGTACTAGAGAGTACCGTACTATTTGTTGCATTTCTTAATTGATTGTCATTCATTTACTTATCTGTTGCAACATCATTGTTTTCATTGGTTTATTGAGTTGATATTATTTGGATTGAACTGTTGTAATTATAGCTTATATTGTGTCTATCCAGGATTTCTTACTCTCAGCCTTTATTTATGTTTATTACTCTCTGGGTTGGAAGTACTCACATTACTCCCTGCACCTTGTGTGCAGATCTAGGTGCACCCACTGAGGCTGAGTGAGGATTTCTTTGCCAAGCATCATATCTGGGAGCATCAAGGTAGCTGCATGACGTCCGCAGTCCTGATCTTCCCATCTAACATATTTGCTTTATTTTCGCATTTCTTTAGAGCAATATGTAGTAGGTTGACACCTGTGTATTAGAGGCTCAGACTTGTGACACCGAATTCTTAGGGATGTGTAGTAGTATTTCCGCATGTTTTAACTATATTTCAGAGTTTCAGTATTATGACTTAGTAATTATTTGTGTTAATTGAATCATGAACTGTATAAAAAGGGTTAAGGTTGTTGAATTGGTCGGGCTTACCTAGCAGTGCGTTGGGCGCCATCACGACCGGGGTTGGGGTCGTGACAAGTTGGTATCAGAGCCTAGGTTACTTGGTCTCGCGAGTCATGAGCCGGTTTAGTAGAGTCTCGTGGATCGGTTCGGAGACGTCTGTATTTATCCTCAAGAGGCTGCAGAACCTTTAGTAAAACTTCACATTCTTGAATTCTTATCGTGCGTCCTTGATTCAGCTTGGAAAGAAACTCTTGAAATTCCTTCCACGTGTTCGTACGTGAGCATGAGCGCTCAGTATCAGATATGCCTTGATAGCTTGTGATTCCCCGGTCGAGGGGAGATATGTAATCTTTGTGAGTTTATATTGGGCTAGTCTGGAGGACTTGAGGCTGAATCTTTTCCTATGTCTTGAGCACCGACGTGCTGATTGTGTGAGCAAGTGTTTCGAACTTATATGTTCGGCATTGCCCCTATTAGTGGGAGTGACGGTTGTTTAGCTACGTGGTGAGTATGTTAGTACTGCAAGGTGCATTTATGTGACTTGGAGGTGATGAGAAAGGCCTACTGGATGATAGAAGAACTATTAGGTGTTTGAATTCTATTGCGATTCGAGGTATAGCCCGAGTTATAGGTGCGTGAAGAATCTTTTCATGTTTCCAGTTGAGAGTGAAGTAAAAATTTTATGTTGCTGTATTAGTTCAGACTCAAGAAGACTAAGCGACTGCGTACAGTTTAGGACGGTGGAAGGTATATAGAAATGGTAGTTGGAGGCAAAGCAGGTGGGTCATCTCCTGCGGAGTGTTCTAAATTAGTGTGATCCTTATGTTATCTATTAGAAGATCTTATTTACAAGTGAAGAAAATGTGTTGACATCTAAATTGGATCGCCTAGAGAGTGGGCTTAACTGTTGTGTGAGTGAATGCGAGATTTGCAGAAGAGTTTAAAACAATTCTAGATGATTTGTGTTTCCACAAGCTTATGAAGGATTGAGTTTAATCTCACTATGGTATTAAGGCAGCAATGGAGTATGTGCGTTATGAGTTGTTGGGAGTGTTTTGATCTATGGCTTCGAGCCAAGTTGGGGAGTTTGCTATTAATTAGCTAATTGTACGATTATGTGCTATGTTGGTTCCGGTTTGAGGCATGCTGGCGAATCAGTTCTGGTTGCGAAAATTGAGCCGAGGATGGCACGAGTGAAGCAAAATTTTGACAAAGGTTATATGGTGCTTCGTAGATGTGTGAGAATCACCGGATGTCTTAAGCTGTTGTTGGTAAAGAATGCTCGGTGCATGGAGTAGGAAGATGTTTGTTTGTATTGGGATGAGGTCATATCATGCGGTGTCAGAGTGCTAATGAGGCACGGGTGGTTATGTTCGTTTGATCAGGTGAATTGCAGTTTGAATAAGAAGTAAATGACTCTTGAGAATGGTTTTAATGTGTTCAAGATTCTACATGCAACAATCAGGTGTCTGAAGGTCGTGTATGTGGTTAGAGACTGTGTTTTCATTGGAAAAGGTCAAGACTTGTGGTATTTTTATGTTAATTATGGGATTCTATGTATCAGTATCTGGAAAGTAAAGGTAACGGATTTAGATTCATAGGAAGTTCTTCAGAGTAAAGTATTTTGGAATGTGGTGTTTTTGGGAATATTTGAGAGAGGATACAGTGGCTTATAGGTCTTAGATAGTGTGGTCTTGTGCTTGGGTCTCGTGTATTGAGCCTAGGTTGAGGAACTGTGATGATACAACAAGGGGGAATATCAAGTTAATGATGAATCAGAAGTGAAATTAGAAAGATGGAATAGCTTGATAGTAGACCGAATCGGTATGGTAAGGATATGATTAATTCTTCGTATGTGTTCGAGGTAATGAGCCCTTACAAGTATTTTACAGCAATGCTCTTGGGTTTTGATGGCTTGATTAGCTTGGTCGAGTTAGAAGGATTCCGTCCTGGCATATTAATTTATGCAAATGGAATTGAGAGAGTTCTTGTTGATTTCTACCATGGTTGAAGAGGTGCATTTTCTAAGAATATGAGAGACATGGAATGTGTAATGATTTTTCTGCTAGATGGGATCAATGGAAGTTCTTGACTAGTTGAGTGCATAGATGTCTGTGGCTCAGAAGTGAGATAAAAGTTTTCCTGCTATCCTTGGATGGTATGGTATATGCAGTATGTTGTGGAGGATCAAGATTTGCGTGTACGAGGTTTCAGTTCAGTTCTGAAAAGAAGTTCATAAAACTCTTAGGCAACGGGTAGCCTCAGATAATTAAGGAAATGGTGCTGCTAATTGGAAGCGATTTGATGAGAGTATATGTCTCAGAAAAAGGGTAATGTGATTAAACTGGTGATACTTCGGTAGTATTGCGACATTTTCTTAGTAGATCAACTGGTGGTATTCGGGTTTGCTTGGTGGCACATGAAATTTTAAAGTATCTATCGTGGAGTGATGGGGTATTTAAGGTGTGGTATGCATTCGTACGGCAAAATTGGGATCAGGTATGATGATTCATGTGCTATATGGAGTTGGAGACTGGGTGTTCTCATGTACAGGCTATGTCGTGATTGTGGATCGTGTGTATTCGGCACCGTTTAGCGGCAATCGGGATTTGGAGGCTCGAGTGGATCTTTATTTGCTAGTATTAACATATTTTGGATGTGATGTTGAAATTCAGACTGGTTGTCTTAGTGTTAGGTGATTCTGAACTATTGCGCTATGGGCTATGCCGGAAATGCGATGGGTTGAGTGGCGAGGTGCATTGGATTATGTTCTTGCAGAGTGGTTTATATTTCAAAGACGCAGCGGACGACTGGGAAGGATTGCTTTTCTTAATCGGGCCTTTGTGATGGATGTCAGTGCAAAGGTTTCTACCATTGGTTCCGTTTCGGTGTTAAGAGACTTTTTGGATGCGTTTCTTGTGGCCGGGCATGTCGCCGGGCGAGGTTGTGGATTTCGATATTGATTTGGTGTCGGGAACCATATCGTACGGCTTCGGCAGGAGTTATAGCAGTTGAAGGAGCACCTTCAGGCTTTCTTGGTAATGAGTTCGTTGGTAGGCCGATGTGGGTACGTGTTTAGCTTAAGCTGGCTTGGTTGGCCCCGAATTGTATTGTTGAGGATAAGTTGATTCGATCGTTATTGAGCTTGTTAATGATCTGAGGAAAGCTATGAGTTGCTTTTCGGTGCTGTGAGACGTTATAATTTGTTGGTTATGGGCACATGTGGTGCGGTTCTATTGGGGATTCATAGTGAAAGTCGAGCGGGAAGAGTAATTGGGTGTTGCTCGGTAAATGGAGTATTGGTTATGACCTATCGGGTTGCATATCGTATGTTATTTGTTTCACTGTGGGTGTAATGAATTGCTTTGGTTCCAGACATCAAATTGTGTGTGGCTTTCGATTTTAAGCATAGTGACTTGAGGTGTTTCATATGTAACAGTGTTTGGATAGGATCGCGCATTGTAACGAGGTCACGTGGAGATATGATCTTTCGGGGTAGATTCAAGTATTCTATTTCTATGATGTGAGACGGGGTCTCAGCCTTGTATTGTGATAGTAGTGATGAGCTTGAGGTACATCTCTTTCGTTTGAGTTATTTTTCATGATTTGAGTATGTTCTGACCGTTTCTTATTAGTGCGCATATTATGCAAGTTGTGGCTTAGGCCTCTATTGAGGTGTCATATAACCAGAGTGGTGTGTTGGATTCGAGGTGATCGTTGGGGTCACTAATGAATACGAACAGATTTGATTTCAGCTTGTTGGAAGGATAACATCAAGGTTTGGCTCGGAATCTGCTGTGGTATTAGTCAAAAGAGAAGTGGCTTCGTGAATGGTTGATCTGAGAAATGGTTACGGTTTATTGCATGTTTCATTTATCGTTGGTAGTATATGAAAGTGTTGGAATAAGACCTTAGTTGATAAGAGGTTTTCTACCGGTATTCGGGTGTTGTGGGCAACTGCTATGAATAGAAGTTATCGTTTCGAGTGTTTGAGTTATGTAGTATATCATATGATTGCACCTGAGATTGAAGGTATGGGTTATTACAGCTGGTTCAGGCTTATTCTGAGTATAGATGTGAGGTTCTGATCTTGTGTATGATTTCGAAAAGTGCAATGTAGTTCTATGGTTTATGGACTAGATGGATTGTGAAATTTTAGTTATGTTGTGTTATCGGACCTATGCGAGATAGGGTGACGTGGGATCACCCCCGAGTATATGCTTGGTAAGGTCATTCAGCTATTGGTTGGCTTCTAGGACAACTCTGGGTACGCTCGAGGACGAGCGTTTGTTTAAGTTGGGGAGGATGTGACGAACCGACCCGTCGTCTCATGAGAACCGCTCCGTTTTCCCCATTTCCTGCTTCGTTATGCTTCATTATCAGTGTCTTGAGTTGAATTGGGCTGATTTTTGGAAGGAAATGAGACAATTAGGCCTCATTTATTTTTTTAAGATTAAGACGTCTGAATCTGAATACACATCTGAATATCAAGATATGTATGAAGATTAAGACATCCGAATCTGAATGCACATCTGAATATATTAAGATGTGTATTAAGATCTGAATACTAAAAATTAAGACTGTTTGATTTTTAACATCTGAGTGTATAAAAATTATCTTTATTTATAAAATAATAAACATAAAATTCAAATGAAATACTAACTAATCTAATATTCTATCAATAAAATATATAGTTTTTTTAAAATATGACAGTTGTTGTCGGTGATGGCTAATGGGTGAATGCCGATTAGAGGCGGTGGTTGGTTGTAGTTTTGGTTGATGATGATAGTTCGTGCTAGTAGCTAGTAGTGATTGGTAGTGGTGGCGATTATGATTGAGGATGGTGGTGGTGGGTGGTGATAGTTAATAATGGCGGGTGGTGGTTTGTGATTGAGGAAGGTGGTGGTAAGTTATAATGATGGACGGTGCCGACTGTGGTTGTTAATGGTGATAAAGTGGTTGGTTGTGGTCGTTGAGGTGGATAAGTGTTGACTGTGGGTGAGAATGATGGTGGTCGGAGTGATGGGGATGGTGGATGGTGATGGTCGATAATGGTGGCGACTATGATTGAGGATGATCGTGGTGGTGGTGGTTGACTATGGTGGAGGTGGTGGTGGTGGTGGTGGAGGTGGCATGCCGGTAGTTGATAATGGTAGGCGGCGGCAGCGGTTAATAATGAATATGTGATAGCATCTTAGTGAAATTAAGTCTTTGTTATAGATCTTAATCATACAGGCCTATTCAGACCCGTTAAGTGGTTGTGAAGTAAAAAAACAATCACACTTAATCATTAAGATCTGAATAATTAAGATTCAGACTTTAAAAACAAATACACTTCATGTCTAAGATCTGAATGATTAAGATTCAGACCTCCATTAAGTGCAAACAAATGAGGCCTTAGTCTCTTTAAGGAAGGCTTGTTTTGGAAAAGTCAATCGGATGTTGACCTACGAGTTAGAGGGCTCGGATGTGGATTCCGACAATTCTGTTAGTTTCGGGGGATGATTTGTGACTTAGGAGTGTGAACAGAAGTGATTTTGGAGGTCCGATATAGAATTAGGCGTGAATTGACGAAGTTAGTATTTGGCGAATTCCGGTTAATAGGTGAGATTTTGATCTGAGGGTCGGAATGGAATTCCGAGAGTTGATGTAGCTTCTTTAGGTGATTTGGGATGTGTGTGCAAAATTCAGGTTATTCGGAGGTGATTTGGTTAGGTTTTTTATCAAATGCGTGTTTCGGAAGTTTTAGAAGAACTTAGGCTTGAATCCGATGTAAATTTGGTGTTTTGATGTTAGTTTTGGTATTTTGAGAGTGCAACTAAGTTTGAATGATCATATGTGACATGTTAGTATGTTCTTATGCAATACCGAGGAGCTCGGGTGAGTTTCGGATAGGTTTGGGTTGCGTTGTGCTCGTTTTTCTTATGCTTCGACATCGTTTCTTCAAGCATAAATGATATCATATTGAACAAATGAGATCCGATTACTGTTTTGAATGAAGCATTAGATCCGTATCGTAATTACGGACCCGTAGCAAAAAGAATCATTTAATTTGGACTTCGTATGAGGATCTTATGGCCATTTTACCAAGGTTGCCCAGATTTTGAGGTTAATGACGAAATTGCCCCTGACGGCGTATTAAAAACCTGCACTATTTGCAAATCTTAAAACCTACATATCTCCTTCATTATAAGGTTAAATTGAGTGATTCAGAAGCCTAAATTTATTAGAATTTCACAAGGAATCTATTGGGAGCAGTAAAACGCGTGAAAAGTATACCTATAATGAGCAGGTCGAGTTTTCTTCCAATTTTCGAACGGGAAAAGCTTCTGAGGCGATTTTTAAGAGAGAAAATCAGCGGGTATAATAGGGGTAAGTGATTTGATTATTAAAACTCATTTATAAGTGATTATAGACCATAATCACAGCCTTTAATTCATGAAAAACAGTAGAAAATAGGATTTTGGGGCCTGAGATTATGAGACCTTTAGGGGTCGATTTGAGGGGTCAAACGGACTCCGATTTTGGTGTTCTTTATATGTACGGAATCGGGAGAAGATGAAGAAAACTTTTATGTAACAATTTCTGAGTTTTGAGAAGTGGTCCCGGGGCTCGAGTTTTGTCAATTTCGGAATTATTGATGTTTTTCGATTATTTTCGATTGGGTATTGATCCTATAGCATAATGTGACGTATTCATTGTGGTTTTGGTCATATTCTATGCGCGAGGAGGTTGATTTGAGAGTAAAGGGCATAGCGAGCTAGGATTTTGGCCCGCTTGAGGTTAGTAATAGATGTAAATGCTGTATTGAGAGTTTGAAACCCCGAATTTGCACATCGTAGTGCTATGTTGAGGTGACTTGAATGCCGGATAACGGGCGTGGGGTAGAGCACCGTCGGGGATTGTGATTTGGTCCGTCCCACTTAATGAAATTACTACCTAATTGATTGAAGCTTTGTTGATATCCTTATAAAAATGGATTAATTGTCATAATTGAGCTTCGTGCCAACTGATTGAATCCTTCAGGGATTGCTCTTACTGGTTTCTTACCATTTTTACATATAATTGAACTCAGTGCTAGTATTTAATACTGTTTTATAAACTCAACCACTTTTTCTCAAATTTGGAACTTAATTAATATTTCTAATGAAGTTTGGGCTGAATATTTACATATTATTGTTGTGCCCGAGGGGCTTATGTGATTTTTGACTGAGTAAGGCTGATGGCTTGTATTGTGAGGATACTTTTGAATCGGGCTGCACACCACAATAATATATATGTATATATATATGGATCAGGCTGCACGCCGTAATAATAATATATTGATATTGATATGAGGCTTAGGGCCTAATGGATGCCACGAGATGGCTTGATATTTTGCTTGGGCCGTAAGAGGCCCATCTCGGAATTTGCACCCCCCCACCCCAGTGAGCATTGTCGATGATAAATAAATGAAGCGGGTTGCACGCCATAGCAAGCACTAGAGAGTACCGTACTATTTGTTTCATTTCTTAATTGATTGTCATTCATTTACTTATCTGTTGCAGCATCATTGTTTTCATTGGTTTATTGAGTTGATATTATCTGGATTGAACTGCTGTAATTATAGCTTACATTGTGCCTATCCAGGATTTCTTACTCTCAGCCTTTATTTATGTTTATTACTCTCTGGGTTGGAAGTACTCACATTACTCCCTGCACCTTGTGTGCAGATCTAGGTGCACCCACTGAGGCTGTGTGAGGATTTCTCTGCCGAGCATCATATCTGGGAGCATCAAGGTAGTTGCATGACGTCCGTAGTCCTGATCTTCCCATCTAACATATTTGCTTTATTTCCGGATTTCTTTAGAGCAATATGTAGTAGGTTGACACCCGTGTATTAGAGGCTCAGACTTATGACACCAGATTCTTCGGGCTGTGTAGTAGTATTTCCGCATATTTTAATTATATTTCAGAGTTTCAGTATTATGACTTAGTAATTATTTGTGTTAATTGAATCATAAACTTTATAAAAAGGGTTAAGGTTGTTGAATTGGTCGGGCTTACCTAGCAGTGCGTTGGACGCCATCACGATCGGGGTTGGGGTCGTGACATACGTCCAGGTCCCATATTTTCTTGCGGACCTTCCAGAACCGTCAAAATACGAATCCGGACCCGTTTTCTCAAAATGTTGACCAAAGTCAAACTTAGCCTTTTAAGAAAATTCTAAGGAGTCAAATGTGCGTATTTCAATCCAAACTCTTCCAAATTCCGAACCAACCATTCCCGCAGGTCATAAATTAGTTAAAGCAAACACAAAGAGTTTTATTTAGGGGAACAGGGTTCTAAAAAGCAAATGACCATTCGGGTCATTACAACAACCATATTAGTGAATGGACTTATATGGTTAATATAGGCTGATATGTATGAAATCAATATAAATGGTTATTATATAAACAATCGATATTATTAAGAATCACAACGATATAATTACCATAGGTTATATGACTTTAACCATATTAGTCAATGGACTTATATGGTTGCTATAGACCGATACATATGACCATAATAAATTAAATTATATAAACGTCTATTATATAAACTGCCGATATTACTAAAAATCACAACGATATAATTAGCATAGGCTATATGACTACAACCATATTAGTCAATGGACTTATATGGTTGCTATAGGCCAATAAGAATGATCTTAATGAATGAAATTAATATAACTGGCTATTATACAAGCGGACGATATTACTATGAATCACAACGATATACTTAGCATATGAACTATATTAGTCAATGGACCTATATGGTAGCTATAGGTCGATACGAATAACCTTAATATAAACAACTATTATATAAATGTCTATTTGACATCTACTTCATCAACGGGCTATTTGACAACCACCTCATCAACGGGCTATTATAAGTTTGTATACTGTACAAAAAAATAATATTATGTATAGATACTAGACTTTTGATCTTCCCATCGTATAAATTATATTTTTAAAAAAAATACATAACAATATAGGTATATGTATACGAAGGCTTTTGATATTCCCATCCGTATGAATTTTATTAAGAAAATAATATAAATACGTAATAGTATAGATATATATACGAAGTTGGTTGATCTTTCCATGAGAGAATGATGATTTGTGGGATCAATATTTTGGGATAATCAATATTTATTAACTAATTTTGGAGGAAAAAATGGCCATTAAGCCAAATGTGAAATGAAGGGTTTTACTGGTATTTCACCAGTGTGGTCATTGTTGGGTCACGCTGAGTTTGGCCAAATAGCAGCTCTCAATAGAATTTTGTACTTATAAAACAGGTATAGTTCAAGAACATTAAATAGTGAATTTAATATGATATGATTGATAATAAATATGATAGCACAAACGTGTAATAAAGGCAGATATTGACAAGGAATATAATGAAAAGGGATCTACCACCCAATTATTATATAATTGGGATGTCCCTTTTCTGTGATGGCAACATAGAAAAGTGAGGTGGATATGAAATCTTGAAATTTATGGATAGAAATTGAACAACATGTGCTTGAATAGATCAGTGAATAAGACAACTTTTTATATGTTCTTCTCTCAATCTTTACAATGTGTTTTAATCCCACAAAAACAGATCCCCTTTTGTTCTCTATCTCTTCTTATTTATAAGGGATATTTTCCAAAATCCCTAAAAGGTACAACATAAATAATATCCAAAGGAATATCGTGCTCGTTCTGACATCAGCCGTTATGAGAACGACCTTCAATCGTCATATCGTGCTCGATCTTGTCATGTGTCTTGCTTATCCGTTATCGTGATCGCCAAATTTGGACCTATACAAGATCAAGATTGAAGATGAGCGGAGTATAATAGGATAAGTCGTCTATCCAAGCTTAGCCGTGTCTTAAAGTCGAGTTGGATCAAACTTGAACGTGTAAAAATTAATTGAATTTTTGAAAGAATCCTGACCTAGTCTGTCAAAATTTACTTATATGAAAAGCGTTGTGTCAATGGAATATAACAATAGTTCACCTCGCCTGGAATTGTTTTGTTGTTTTGCTTCACCAGCCAAACTAGTAAGATTGTATTAGAAAACAACCATAAACACACTAAATCTAAGTTGTCTTATGGTTCAATTTCAGAGACGGATTCAGAATTTCAAGAGGATGGGTGTACAACTGCAAAGAGATGGATCTAAAATTTACGAGTTTAACTTTAGTCTCATACTATGAACTCACTACACTTTTAAAATTATAGGTTCAAAATAACATTCATTTTGAAATTTTAGTATATGTGTGTGTGTGTGTGTGTGTGTGTCGTGCCGAAAATAAGACTGTTCAGAATGGATTTGAACTGCCAATTTTACTTGTAGAGGTGAACCCAATAATAATTGCAGCATAAGAGTCTTTGAGCATGGGTTCACGCATATATATATTTAAGTAATTATGAAAAAATATAACATTGTTATATATGATTTGGGGGATGAGTGTAGATACGCCTTTGATCAATTTGACGTCCTAAGATAGCTTAAATTGCCCAAAAGTTTTAATAGATTAATTTAAATAATATCAAAAATGATTTAGCAATAAACATATTCTAGTCTAACACGTTTAAATGTGAACTCATGAAACGAATGAAAATATGTTAAGCTTGACCAAAAAAATATTATATTTTTTAAGGTAAAAATTGCACGGGGCGTCCTATTTGGTCGCCCCCTTTAAATAGGGCGCCTAATTTAACCTATACTCACTTTTTAATCCAATGTTTAAACAACTCCGGGCCTCTTTCTCCTCCTCCATTTTCTGAATGTTGAAGCTTGAGATATTGCTATGCGTTCTAGCCTGAGTATTCATATATATCTGCTTGTCCCAATATGTTCAGTTTGGTCTTATTCACAATAATTTAACCTCTTAGATATTTTAGCTTTACAGGCACATTGCTTTTTGTTCAAGTTTATCTGTAGTAACTTATTTTCATGTCGAAAATATTTTTCATTCTTTAATCTTTGAAATGAACAACATCAATTGCTGCTAATCATGATTTATTAAATTCATTGTTGTTAAGAACTTCAGCTCTAAGAATGCTGAAGTTCAGCAAATACAAAACAAACTTCAGCCCTAGAATGCTGAAGTTCATCACAAATAGACCAAAGCTTCAGCTAAAACATGTTGAAGTTCAGCAAATACAGAATAAAACTTCAGCTAAAACATGCTAAAGTTTATGAAATACAGAACAAAGCTTTAGCTACAAGAATGCTGAAGTTCAGCAATTAAAAACAAAGACTTCAGCCAAAACATGTTGTTTTACTGAAGTTTGCCATTTGCACTATGAACTGAAGTTTGCGTGATTGCCTTTGCAAGTCAGGCCAAACTTTATGCAAAAATATCTGAATTTTTGCTACACTTCAGGCAAAACATTATGAAGTTCAAACTTCAAACATAAATTTTTGCTACTTCAGGCCTGCATGTCTAAAGTTACCTAAAAAGTGGGTACGCTTGTATTTTTTTATTTATAAAGTGGGTATAAGTTAAAAGATGACCCAAAAAGCGGGTATAGATGCAAATGCCCCATTTTAAAGCTATATCGGACAAACTTTATGCAAATTGAATTGTTCCACCTAATAGTTCCTTTGGGGACATTCAATAAAATTGTGCCACCTAATAGGGAGGACATCCACAAACAAGCTTGTTATCGAGATATATATGTATTTATCCTAAAAATGGATAACAATTGAATTTATACGAGATTTTAAGGATACAAGATATAACTTGGTACAAATTAAGAAGACATATTAATATTGAAATTGACGATAAGAAAATAAATGCAAACCACACAAATTGAATAACATTGGCCTTAGAGTTCGATCACCCTCGAACCAAGAAACGCCTCTACTGATATAAAAATAGAATAACAAGGTGATAGGAGCTATAAATAACAATATATTACTTTGTATTGCGTATGTCAATGTGTGTTATAAATGATCAGACCTCCCCTCCCCCCATATAGTAGGGGTGTCCTACTCTTGATACAACTTTATACAATCTATCTCATGAGTTTTACGACTGCCCCCGAGTTGAGCTCGTCGTTATCGACCGAAGAGCAAGAGCCTAAGTTTGCCAGTGCATCGGCCTTACTATTTTGGTCTCGAGGTACGTGCTGCAAATTCCATTCTTTGAATCAATGTAATGTTACTTGCTGCTTATCCAGGTATATTTGCATCCATTCTTCTCTGACTTTGAATGTTTGTTAACTTGATTTACCACATAGAGGATGTCGCATTTAGTTTCGATCACCTCAGCCCCCAAGCATTTGGCTAGTTCGAGACCTGCAAACATGACCTCATATTCGACCTCGTTGTTAGTCAATTTCATAGTTCTAATGGATTGTCTAACTATATTACCTGTGGGTGGCTTTAGTATGATGCTAAGTTTGGACCCCTTTGCGTGCGATACACCGTCCGTAAAGAGGGTCCCGATTTTCGAAAATGTCCCCGAGTTTACCAATAACTTTCTTTCGACCTCGGGTATTAGGGCCGGCATGAAGTCAACCACTACTAACTTAATGGATGTCCGAGGCCGATACTCAATATCGTACCCACTAATTTTTACGGCCCATTTGGTCAATCGTCCTGAGAGTTCTGGTTTATGTATTATATTGCACCATGGGTAAGTTGTCGCAACACATATAGGGTGGCACTAAAAGTACAGTTTCAGTTTTCTAGAGGCGCTTAGCAAAGCGAGCACTAGTTTTTCTAGGTGAGGATATCTAGTTTCGGCCTCACCTAAGGTCCGGCAAATGCATACCTTGTTCTTCCCAAACTACGTCTCCATTTACCGCTATCACTGATACTGCCAAATACAAGTATAGTTTTTAGTACGCCCTTGATGTGTGAAAGAGTGGCGGGCTCGATAAATATCGCTTAAGTTCTTCCAAGGCCCGTTGGCATTCCGGGATCAATGTGAAGTTGTTTTTCTTCTTCAACAATGAGAAATATCGATGACTCTTATCGGAGGACCTCAAAATGAATCGCCGGCTGTGCGCCTGGTTAGCCTTTGCACGACCTTCACGTTGTCCACTACCTTGATATAATCGATAGCTTTGATCTTGTCGGAGTTGGTCTCGATTCCTCGGTTGGTTACCATAAAGTAAAGAAATGTACCCTATCCGACTCTGAACGTGTATTTTTTTGGATTCGTCTTGATGTTGTACTTCTACAATATACTGAATATTTCCTATAAATGCTTTAAATGGTCATCTGCTCGCAAGGACTTAACTAACATGTCGTTAATGTAAACTTCCATAGATTTCCCTATTTGTTCTTCGAAAATCTGATATACTAGGCGTTGGTATATGGAACCAACTTTTTTAAATAAAAATGGTATTACGTTATAACAGTATGTGCCATACTTAGTGATGAAGGAGGTCTTTTCTTGATCATCCGGGTTCATTCATATTTGGTTGTACCTGGAGTAGGCATCGAAAAACTGAGGATCTCGTGGCCGGCCGTGGCATCGGTCATACGATCGATGTTAGGCAAAGTGAAAGAGTCTCTGGGGCATGCCTTATTTAAATCCTTGTAATCCACACACATTCTCAATTTTAATTTATTTTTAAGGACTACTACTATGTTTGATAGCCATTCCAGGTATTTAATTGACTTCCCGGATGGAACCTATTTTAAGGAGTTTAGTTACCTCATCCTTGATGAAAGCATGCTTGATCTCAGACTGTGGTATGCTTTTCTGCTTGACCGGATGAAACTTCGGGTCCAAGCTTAGTTTGTGAGTGGTGATCCCCGATGGTATCCCTGTCATGTTGAGAAGTGACCAAGAAAAACAATCCATGTTAGTAGTAAGAAATTGACTGAGATTTTTCTTGATCTCGGAAGTTAACCCCGTGCCTAGGTATACCTTTCGATCGGGCAGATGTACGATTAGTGTGACTTGCTCCAGCTTTTCGACCGTTGATTTGGCAGCGTCGGAGTCATTGCAGACAATAAAGGATGAAGTAACCCTGTAATCATCGTCTTCATCAGTCCCCTGCTTGTTTGATTGGGTCGAGGCCAGCATCGGTGGTTGCTATTTGGCTTCTTGTATTGTTTTCGAATTTGGCCCCTTTATCGATGAAAGTGTTGATATCGGAATTACTTCATCGATGGCAAACATTTCCTTTGCGGCAGGCTGCTCCCCGTAGATCGTTTTGATTCCCTCGGGTGTCGGGAATTTTAACACCTGGTGAAGGGTCGAGGGAACAACTCTCATTTTGTGGATCGACTATCACCTGAACAGGGCATTATACCTCATGTCCCCTTTGATCACATAAAACTTGGTCTCCTGGATGGTTCTAGCTGCGTTTACTAGCAATGTTATTTCTCCTTTAGTAGTTTCACTAGCCATGTTTAAGTTGTTTAGCACTCGGCTACATGCACGATTTGGTCCTGTAGAATGAGTTGTTCTACGACCATCGATTGAATGATGTTGGCCGGGCTACCTGGATCAATTAACACACTTTTAACTCGAGTTTTATTCATGAGTACAGATATTATCGGTGCATCTTTATGGGGCTACATGATTCCTTCTGCATCCTCGTCGTTAAAAGATAAAGTTCCTTCTGGAATGTAATCTCGAGTTTGTTTTTCCCTTATGATTGATACTTTTGTGCGCTTTAACATCGGATCTTGAGGAATATCGATGTCGATGCCCCCTTTTTCTCACAAAATCGGGTTTATGACATTTGGGAGGACAACTCGTTCCCTTTTGGGATTTGGGTTTTTGGAATTGAAGAGTCGCCACCTAATGATTAAAGTGCATTAGGACACTAAGAAGGGGTTTGAGTTTGAAGAACCATAGTTTGGGTAAGGGCTAGATATTATCTCGAGGGGAAGGTGTTAGGCACCCCTCAAGATCCACTACTGTGGTTCCCAACCATGTTATAATTGTGACTTCACATAATCAAGTAGGCAACTAAAGGCTCAAATATGAGGGCTTGCAGGTAATGTTGCAAATAAGTTGAAACTTTGAGGAAAAAAGTAAAGAGGGCAGAAATTTATGAAATATTAAAATAATTCTTCATAGAAAATAGATGAAAGCAAGTAAGGGAGAGGGGTCCTAGGCTTATTATTAATATAGATCACCCCACACAACACCCGGTAATCATTTATACACGTGGTGTTATTGTGCGGTCATCATATCCATATCTACCCTTCCCACTCCGTCAAGGTATTAAATGGCGGAATGGTATTGTTACTTATTGCAAGCTATTTGTCATGGGCGGCTTTCCAGCCATGCCCCATGACCCCTTGGGCGCGCCCCGTGGCGTCCTAGCAAGCCTCCCAATGCCTAGCACCATGGACACCCCGTGGTCTTGGCCGCGCCAAGTGACAAGCGCGCAGGTGCCTCTGTCACCCCACTGCTATCCCTCGCCAGCGCCAAGCCGCAGGCAGATGCCAACACCGCCGCGTGCGCAGACAACGCTGCGCACGCCGACCCTGATGCCAAAGACGCTGCTGCTGACAAAGGACCTGTTTCTGCTTTGTAGAAAACTAAGTCCCTTTCGTTGTAAATATAGAGTAGTTTTATTTCATGTACTTCCTTTTTGTTTCTCTGGCTTATTCAAGTCCAGCCATGTAACTTTGGTTTATTTTTTTAAGTATTATTAGGGGGGATCAAACATTCAAAACTTTCTAGCAAGCAACAATTCTCTGTACTGGTGTCTCTCCCCCTCGACACCGCCTTTCTTTTTTGTAATAGCTTTCATCAATGCAATCAAGCTTTCTTTCATTCTCAATTCTCATTTATGTTCTCTCAATTGCTCTTGACATTGGTTTTCCCATGCGGAACTGACGATCTAGTCTAGCGCACGGAGGGGACCTCAGTTGGCGGACAACAACTGCACTGACATCAGTTGCTTAGCTTACGTTGACCTTTCAAGGAATCTCAGGAAGGTGCCGCGTAACACTTGGTATCAGATCCTAGGCTCGACATCGGACGAGGGAACGCATTGCCATTACCACCATTTCTGACCATGGTGAATCACGGAGTCCGCATTGCGGCCCTTGAACAGACGTTTGATGGATTACGGCCCATCGTAGATACGGTGGCTGAACTAAGAACCAGCCTAGGGTAAAGGTTGGATGACCTGGACCATAGGGTGATCCAGGCCGAAGTTGACATAGAAAACATCAGTCGCGAGGCAGCCAAAATTTTTGGCAAATTCGAGGGACTCCAACAGGAGCGTGCCGAAGATTTAGCTTACAGGGCACAAGAGGTAGACAGGGTGACAACCATGCAACAAACTATTGACGACTTGACAGACAAGCTCAATGTTGTCAATGCTTCTTTACAGGGCCTGCTTCGAGGTGGCGGAAATCAAATCGGGGGCGCTGTGAACCCCGCTTCCGCGACACAAAAACTGAAAATTCCAGAGCCAAAACCATACAGTGGAGCTAGGAATGCCAAGGAAGTGGAAAATTTCATCTTTGACGTCGAACAGTATTTCGATGCCGTATGGGGCCTAGAAGAAGCTAAGAAGGTAGCAATTGCTGCCATGTATCTTCAGGGTGATGCTAAACTTTGGTGGCGGGTGAAGTACAAAGCCATCAAGGCCGGGGAAAATGCTCTCAAGACATGGGTAGAACTGAAGGCAGCCATACGCCTCCAGTTCTTCCCCGAAAATGTTGAATACAATTCAAGGAGAAAACTTCGAGAGCTCTGCCAGACCAAATCAGTGCGGGACTATGTGCGGGAATTCTCTGCGCTCATGCTAAGAATCCGAGACATGGGGGACAAGGACAAGCTCTTCACCTTCCTGGAAGGGTTGAAGCCTTATGCCCGTATGGAGATACAAAGACAAAGGGTAGATACCTTGCCTAAGGCGATCCAAGCAGCGGAATGCCTTGGGGACTATCAAATGGAAGTTCGGAGGGATAGGCCTCAGCCGCCTGCCCGAGCGGGTTTCAAAGGGGGCCAGCCTAGCAATGGTGACCCTAGCAGAAGTGGGGGAGATCGGAGCACAACCAAATCTAAGACTCCCTCCTCAGGCAGCAACAGTGCTGCGTCAAACAACAATGATCGAGGGAGAAAGCCGCCTTCTTGTTGCCGTCATTACGGTGGAGCACATTGAAATAATGAGTAACCACATGCACAATTGAACTCCCATCAGGCTTATGATGATGGGACTGATAACGACTCAGACGATGCAGACCAGACCGAGCCAATAGGTGACTTCAATGCAATTGTTGGCTCTATTTCTCAGGCATTAGCGGAGACCAGTGCTGGTATTCGTAAGAAGAAGGACCCCTGACCAATCACCAAGAAAGGAAAGAAGAAGGCGAATGAGGAGACTCTTTTTAAATAGGAGAGAACCTTGATGTTCGTTGAGATGAAGGTGAATGGCAAGCCCATTCGGGCCATGATAGACACGGGTGCTACCCATAACTACTTAGCCTCGACTCAGGTGGAGCGCCTTGGTCTAGTTGTAGGGAAAGGTAGAGGTAGTGTCAAGGCTATCAACTCACCTCCACAGCCAGTGGGTGGAATAGCTAAAGAAGTACCGGTGAAGCTTGGCCCTTACGAAGGAAAATTCAACCTGCGAGTCGTGATCATAGATGACTTCGAGCTGATAGTTGGGTTGGAATTCCTAAGACAAACAAACACCATGCCTGTACCATTTGCAGATATGTTACTGATGATGGGAACCAATAGGGCCAAGACTTGTATTATCCCGTGCATGCCCATGAAGATGGCCGTTGAGAACATTTCGGCCCTGCAGCTGAAGAAGGGGGTCAAGAGGAATGAACCTACGTTCCTGGCAACCCTCTGCATTGAAGATATAGAATGCTCCTCGGGTTTCATTCCTGAACCTGTGCATGAGCTACTACTGGAATTTGAAGATGTCATGCCACAAGCCATGCCAAAGCGGCTCCCGCCTAGGCGCAGTGTGGACCATGAAATTGAGTTGGTGCCGGGTGCGAAGCCACCTGCCCGAGCACCTTACAGAATGTCACAACCCGAACTCATCGAGCTCCGGAGACAATTGACGGAGATGTTAGATACAGGGATCATCGTACCTTCCAAGTTCCCATACGGGTCCCCTATTCTATTCCAAAAGAAACATGATGGCAGCCTGCGACTCTGTGTGGACTATCGAGCTCTAAACAAAATCACAGTGAAAAACAAGTACCCCATTCCTCTAATGGCAGACTTGTTCGATAGACTGGGTGGTGCGACGGTGTTCACCAAGATAGACCTCAAGACAGGTTACTAGCAAATGCGGATCGCAGAGGGTGATGAACACAAGACGACATGTGTGATAAGATATGGGTCGTACGACTTCCTGGTCATGACGTTCGGCTTGACTAATACCCCAACTACGTTTTACATTCTGATGAACCAAGTCTTCCGAGAGTACATTGACGAATTTGTGGTTGTCTACTTGGATGACATTGTGGTTTATAGTCAAATAATGGAAGAACACCTAGTGCCCCTACGGAAGGTCCTAGCCCGTTTGAGGGAGCATGAACTTTATGCGAAGTTATCCAAGTGCTCCTTTGCTCAGAAACAAATTGACTTCCTCGAACATGTCATCGAGGAAGGACGGATCAAAATGGACCAACAGAAGATTCATGCCATCACAGATTGGCCTCCACTTAAGGATATACACGCCTTGAGGGCGTTCCTTGGACTATGTAATTTCTACCAGCGGTTTGTGAAGAACTACTCCCTTATCGCAGTGCCCTTGACAGAACTTCTCAAGAAGGTGACACCTTGGGATTGGGGACCAAGGAGAGCAGATGCGTTCAACGCATTGAAAACAACTATGTCTTGTAGCCCCGTCTTGGCCCTTCCTGATTTGGCCAAGCCATTCGAGGTACAAACGGATGTATCTGACTATGCCCTTGGCGGAGTCTTACTACAAGAAGGGCACCCTGTGGCGTACGAGAGTCAGAAGCTGAAGGATGCAGAGCGGCGCTATGCCGCCCATGAGAAAGAATTATTGGCTGTCATCCATTGCTTGCGCCTTTGGAGGCACTACTTGCTGGGGACCCCGTTTGTACTCAAGACAGACAACACAGCTGTAAGCCATTTCATGACCCAGCCAAAGTTGAACGGTCGACAGGCCAGGTGGCAGGAACTCCTAGCAGAATTCCACTTCAACCTGGAGTACCGCAGCGGCAAGACCAATCATGTTGCTGATGCACTCAGTCGGAGAGCTGACCTAGCATCAGTGTGCCTACTCGCTACCCTAAGGGGGAGCGAAGTAGCCACCTCCATCAAGGACCAGATATAGGATCTACTCACCAAGGATCCCGCTGCTCAGTATTTGGTTGATTTGGTAGGACAGGGCAAGTCTCGCCAGTTCTACATGGAAGATGGTTTTCTGAAAGTCAAAGGGAACCGACTTTATGTTCCGAAAGGAGGAGATATGCGGAGGACTCTCCTAGAAGAATGTCATGATACAATGTGGGCTGGCCATCCTGGTGAAGAACGCACCATGGCGTTACTTCGTCGTGCCTACTATTGGCCCCAAATGGTTGATGATGTCGCTCAGTATGTGAAGACTTGTCTAGTATGCCAGAAGGACAAGTCAGACCGCTTGACACAAGCGGGACTCTTGGAACTATTAGCTATCCTAAAGAGACCTTGGGAAAGCGTTTCCTTGGATTTCATCACCAGATTACCCAAGGTCGGAGATCTCACAACTATCTTGGTTGTGGTGGACCGATTTTCCAAGTATGCCACCCTTATTGCAGCCCCACAATATATATCAGCAGAAGATACAGCTCGACTCTTCTTCTCTCATATCATCAAATATTGGGGCCTGCCCAAAGACATTGTTAGTAATCGCGACTCACGCTTCACTAGCAACTTTTGGACCCAATTCTTTAAGTGCCTTGGGTCAAAATTGAGTCACAGCTCAAGTTTTCATCCGCAATCTGATGGCCAGACGAAACGGTTCAATGGTATGTTGGAGGAATATCTCCGCCACTTTGTAACCGGATCGCAGAAGAATTGGGTGAAGCTTCTGGATGCTGCTCAATTGTGTTTCAATTCACAAAAGAGCTCTAGTACAAACAAAAGCGCTTTTGAAATTGTTACCGGACATCAACCACTACTCCCACACACTGTGAATGCACCAAACATGGCAAAGTCTCCTCGGGCTGCTAGCTTCTCAAAAGAGTGGAACCGAAATCTGGATATAGTGCAGAGCTATCTTGTCAAAGCTCAAAAGCGGATGAAGAGTCATGCCGATCAAAATTGCCGCTTTGTTGAATATCAAGTAGGAGACAAAATGATGGTCAAAATCCCAAAGCGATACTTATTTGCAGGGGTCCATCACCCTCGCCTATTGCAAAAATTCATTGGACCCTTGTCCATTGAGAGGCGCATTGGGAAAGTTGCATACCGGGTGGATACCCCAGCCTGGTGGAAAATTCATCCTGTCTTCCATGTCAGCCTCCTGAAACCTTTTCGGGAAGACATGTAGGATCCTTCAAGGAGTCAGCATACAATACTAGTATTCGAGGTCCCAATGCAACCGAGAAAAGGCGGGCTGAAGCTATCCTTGATGACAGAGTGATTCATGCCTCAAGGAAAGATCACCAAAAGTTCTTGGTAAAATGGCAAGGCTGTGATGCAGAAGAGAACACTTGGGAGAGGGGAAAAAACCTCAAAGCCTACAAGAGCCTCATTGAAGATTATTTTGCAAGTAAGGCACTGAGGACGTCGCCAACTCAGGTGGGGGAGAATGTCATGGGCGGCTTTCCAGCCATGCCCCATGACCCCTTGGGCACGCCCCGTGGAGTCCTAGCAAGCCTCCCAATGCCTAGCGCCATGGACGGCCCCATGGTCTTGGCCGCGTCAAGTGACAAGCGCGCAGGTGCCTCTGTCGCCCCACCGCTATCCCTCGCCAGCGTCAAGCCGCAGGCAGATGCCAACAGCACCGCATGCGCAGACAACGCCGCGCGCGCCGACCCTGATGCCAAAGACGTTGCTGCTGACAAAGGACCTGTTTCTGCTTTGTAGAAAACTAAGTCCCTTTCATTGTAAATATAGAGTAGTTTTATTTCATGTACTTCCTTTTTGTTTCTGTGGCTTATTCAAGTCCATCGATGTAACTTTGATTTATTTTTTTTTAAGTATTATTAGGGGGGATCAAGTATTCAAAACTTTCTAGCAAGCAACAATTCTCTGTACTGGTGTCTCTCCCCCTCGACACCGCCTTTCTTTTCTGTAATAGCTTTCATCAATGCAATCAAGCTTTCTTTCATTCTCAATTCTCATTTTTTTTCTCTCAATTGCTCTTGACATTGGTTTTCTCGTGCGGCACTGATGATCTAGTCTAGCGCACGGAGGGGACCTCAGTTGGCGGAGAACAACTGCACTGACATTAGTTGCTTAGCCTTACGTTGCCCTTCCAAGGAATCTCAGGAAGGTGCCGCGTAACATATTAGCCGCCCCAGTCCTATCAGTCTCAGAGGCATTGAGAATACTATTCCTAAGAGGGAGGGAGTTGAAGGCCCTTTTCAGAGTTTTCAAAAGGATAAAAATCTAAGCGACAAGCAATAACAAGTAGAACTTAAAAGGGGAACAAATAACATTTAGGGCTCAAGTAAGCCTCCTCATTCAAATCAGCAAATCAATTAGCATGACTTACAAGTACTGGTTTGGTCTGAATTAAATTAAGGCGTGGGGTAAGTTGATTTATCACATATTTCTCATATGAGGAGTCCGAATTAGCCTTGACTAGATGTAGTTATCTAAAACTGACACAATTAATCAATTACCTACTGGCTTGCCTAGGCGAAACTTATAGGCATGATATCTAACAACGTGGAAGTATACTCATTTTAAAGAAGATTTGCTGATTATAAAATAAGATCTACAGGCTTTGAATGACGTCGCTACTATTTTTAAACCTGTAGATGAACAAAGTAGGTCAAATTCGATTGGTTACTCCTATAGACATGATTTCTAGACGTGGATTTTATTATTTAAACCTAGATATATTATTTGCCTGATGATGGACACGTATGCAGAATTCAGAAAGCCCTACAGACATGCTTTCTGCATGATAAGCAAAATGCAGAATCCTATGGACATGTTTTCTATATGGGATGCAGAAATGCAAAAGTCATTAGCATGGTATATGTAAGGAACTTATAGACAGGATTTATAGGATGCAAAAATGTAGAACTTAAAGAGGATTTCTATATGAAACATGCAGAATCTAAAACATGATTTTTATAAAAATGCAGAACCTAAAGCAGGATCTCTATATGAAACATGCAGAATCTAAAACAGGATATTTATAAAAATGCAGAACCTAAAGTAGGATCTCTATATGAGAAGTGTCAGAAGTGTAGAATCGTATAGTCATGATTTTTTACATGCAGAAGTATGGATACTTATAGGCAAGTTTTCTAAATGCATGACGAAACAACCTTAGTGATTGCAAAAATAAAACCTGAAATATGATATCTACCCCACATGCATAACATGAGAGAACTGGCCCCACTTTTACTATATACCCCATAATTATTACAAATTATTACAACTTGAATGAATCAGAAAAGAGAAAGAAAGTGAAAATTACATCAGAATATTCCAGCTACATCTAATCAGCCTAATTCCGACTCAAAGTCCAATAATATGAGCTAAACCAACTTCCAGGATCAGATTTCCAAAAGACTTTCTCATATTTGGGGTGTGTTAGAGTTCCCAAGAATCTCAAAGGGACTCCGGGAAATGCTTACACCCCAAAACATTTCAGAATCAAGAACATAGTGCAGTGTGGAAATGTCAGCTCTCAGAAATCCAAGTTCAGATGGAACTCAAGGTCCCAAAGCAAGGCTCATAAGAGGGGGGCAAAACTTAAGATTCTATGAATAGGTGTAAGTGCACAAGGGGGAGGGAATTAGGGAGAGACATGGCAAGCTAGTGGTCATGCCCATCAATTGGGATGCTAGCACACCCCTGACCAGCTTGCTAGTCAAGCATTGAGAATTAGGATCCATTGTGGATCAAGCCATGGCCTGGGCAGTAATTAGGATACTGTCAGACTAAGAGCTTAACTCAGCACATAGAAGGGAATATGGGTAGGGGATTCTTAACAGAGATAGAAGCAAAGAAGGGAAATATTTGACACAAATTACAGAACATGAACAGTAAAGTAAACATGAAACCTGAAACTATAAAGTAAACACATAGGGGTGAGGAAGAAGATTAAATAAAGGACATACCTGTTTCAAAGAAAATAAACAAGCAAAAGTAGCCTTAAAAGAGCCAAATTGCAAATAGCAGTTCCAAAAGATCTCAAGCAAAGCAGGATTAGAAAACAGTATTGCAAGAAAGTGAGTTCAGTGTGTGAGTCGGTGTATTTTTGTGTATTTTTGATTGTTGTGACTTGACTTTTTTTTTTAGAATAAGGGAGGACTAGGTCCTTATATAGTTTTTTAAAACAAGCAAGGCAGGCAAAGGGTGCACAAACATGGAAACCAATCAATTAGTACCAATTAAGACAACTAGACTCCTTTAATTAAGGGGTCTAGTTCAAACGACTAGTCAAGATGGAATAAGGAAAAAAGAATCAGTTTACTAAGGCTGATTAGGGTAAGGAAACCATACAGTGCACAAATAAGGTCAAGTACATAGTTGATATTTAAAGAAAGATGGAATAGTAGTGTGAAAATAAGGTATTAGTTTGAAAATCAATCAAAAAGGACTCCGGATTCAATTGTAATCACAGAGAACCTTAAGTAATTAAGGAAAGAGTCATGTAGATATGGGAATAATTCAAACGTTGGTACAGAATCACAGAAGAGATACACAAGACCCAGTATTTAAGGAAAACATCACAAGCTTAGGATTTTTACACAAAAGGATCAAAATGAACAGCCAGCAAGGTAAAAGGGGTCCAATCAAAAGAAATCAGTGATGAATCACTAGCATGATTAAAGGGATTTCAAAATCAATCCTTGGTGAAATCTTTTGAAAGGAAAGTTTTTCTTATATAAAAAGCATACAGTTCAAACAAAAGAAGAGTCTAATGATGAAAGTTTCAGAATCACAGGCAAGTAGGAAGGCTCACCGTGAGTATGGAAACCTAGGGTTCCAAAGTGAAACCCTAGTGCCATCTACCCAAAGAAAACCCCCAAATTTTAGGGTTTCAAATAGAATCAGAGGTGAGAAATCATTGAGAGAGGCAAACATACGATTCAGAGTCATGCTTGAGAAAAAAATGAGATTCAAACAGGTTTCGGAGGTTTTAAACAAAGTAGGTAAAAAAGCATGTTCAGCAGGAATATCAACAAACTTAGTAAGGGGAAACAAAACCAAAGAGCACAGAATTAAACACATATAGCAAAGAATGATAAACAACAAACCGAGTTAACAAGTGATCAAAGAACAACAAAAGGTCTTGCATAATCAGAAGAGAAATAAACGAACAGAATCGAGCACAGTAAGAAATAAACATACATGTATAAAACACACATAAAGAGAGACCAAAGAGTCCGAAAACATTTAAAGAAAACTTTTTTTCCAGAAACCCTAAAAATTGAATTTGAACCGTTTCGAAAAGAAATTTAGGGAAAAGCCTTAAAATGTCAAGTAAAGCCCAAACATGTCACAGATCTAAAAGAAATGAGCGAGTATAGAACCTTAGAAGGCTTCAAAATGGCAGAGAAAACCCTAGAATGAGAAGGTATTGAGGAAAGTCGAATCCTGAGTCGAAAGGCTCATATTACTTCGAACTTGCCAAAAAATGGCCGGAGAAGCCATGGATCTTGCAAATTTGAGACAGATCTAAAGGGAACCATGGAAGTCGGCCTCCGAACCCTGGTTAACTTAGGTTCAATAATAAAGGAGAGTGAGTACAGGCCACCTCTAGCCAAGAATGCCATGGATTCCGGTGGAAATATGACAGAAGTATGTAGAAATTAACTAGGGTTTCGGGGAGGGCTAGAGAGGATTTAGGAGGTGAAGAGAATTCAAAGGCGGCACACATGATAGAATGAATTAAGGTAAAGGGGGTAGGGGAATTAAAAAAGAAAAGAACGAATCATGGCCGTTGATCAAAATGATCAACGGCCAGGATTAAAGGGGAAACCGGACGGGTCTGAAAATGGGTCATGGGGTTGGGTTAAAATTGAAATTGGGTCGTTTAATATTGGGGTGGAATTGGGGTCAATTGAGGCTATAATTGCAATTAGAAATGTCTATGTGTTAAATAGCCAATTTTCTCATTTTATTTTATAAAAATAGTTTAAAATGATTTTAAGAACAAATTAAAAGCACTGAACTAATTAATAATACGTAAATATTAATCTAAAAATACTGAAAATAATTTTATAATTGTAAAACGCTATTAATCGTAAAATAGGTTATAATTGCAATTATATGCAACTTATCTTTAAAATACCAAGTAAATTTGTAAAAATA
>MU761194.1:3543-28026 GCA_026770625.1 Nicotiana glauca | reverse complement strand
GCCTTGCACCTGTCTTTCCATGGTTGTGATTTTTTTTATGATCAGTTAGTTGAAATCAGCTGGTTGGCTACTGATTTTTGCTCTGATTTTAGCTACTGATTTTAGCTACATTTCTATGTTTCTCTATCTTCTTAATTGAATAATTTTTGTATAGGATGTTAAAAAGGGTCGAGATCCAATGCCAAATGAGTTGCATTTGCACGTCCATACACATGGTAATGATGAAAAATCTTTTGTTGCTGAGAAATCCCGAATCAAACATGTAAGATAACTTTTTTATTGACTTTACTTTCATATATGTTTTTCATTTTGTAAATTGAATGTTCTTATTAATTATTCTACAGGAAAAATATCAGGAGATATTACAATAACAAACGCAAACTCAATCTGATATTGATCAGTGTAAAGCATATTATCAAGCCGCGGGAGGAGAAAAGAAAAGAAGAGTATATGGTCTTGGATCGCAAGCAAAATGCTACTACGGGCCAAATCTTCATGGCTCTCTTTTATCTGATGCTACATCGTCAACAACAACTCCAAATTCTCAATCAACACCGACAGGGAATCTGGATGAGTTAGTGATGCGATTGATTCCTGCACTGACATATAATATAGTTCCTGTAATCGTTGAATGGGTACGCGAATTAGTTTCCTTACCCACGCATCAGCCAAATACTGATATGGCACATACAGTTTCAACATCTTCTACTGCTACTAACATTGATGGGGTTCATGCATTGGGTTCTGATGATGACCGTAACTCTCCAGCCTAGCGTAGTTAGCTTACTTTGTTTGGACATTATTGTTGGTCCTTGTGGATTTTTTGTACTTACTGTAACTGTTATATGCATTATGCTATATATTTTGGACCTTGTTGAATTTATATTAATATCAGTGACTTTTTATTAAGTGTATTTAATAGTTTATGTAATATGTTTGAACAGGGTACATTTAAAATAATAAATAAAAAAATTTAAAAAATGAGCAATATAGAAAAAAATCAGCGACGGATACGTTCCGTAGCTAAAATCATCGCATAAAATTAAATCTTGCGACGACTTGGTGACAAAAGATTTTTGTTGCAAAAAACAGGGACAATTAGCTATAACACGGCTAGCGACGGACAATTTCGTCGCTATAAAAACGACAAATTTTATTATGTATTGAAGCGACGAAAAGCTTCAAAATAGCGACAGAAACAAGCTCAATAGCGAGGGAAATTTCCCTCGCTAAACTTTGCTACAAATATATGTCGTCGCTATTTCGTCGCTAATTCTGCGACTGATTTATTTTTTCGTCGCTATAAGCCTAGCAACGAGGATTTTAGGGACAAACTTGAATCTGTCGCTAAACGACTATAGCGACGGAAAACCTTTATTTAGCGACGGAATGCGGCCGTCGCTAAACGCTATTTTTTTAGTAGTGTCTTCTTTGTTGAGATTGGGACCCCTAGATACTTGAATGGCAGCTTTCCTTTATGATAACCAGTTAGCTCACATAGATCATTTAAGCTCTGTTGGTCCATGTTAGCACTAAAATATTAGACTTCCCAGCATTTGTGCACAACCCTGATGCTCTTGAGAATGTCAGTAGCCCTCTCAGCATTAGGAGTAATGGTTGATAGGTCCCTTTGCAGAACATATGAACGTCATCTGCAAAACATAGGTGATTCAGCTGTAGGCTCCTACATTTGGTATGAAATTCAAAGCCTGGCATATTAGTGATCTTCTGTATTATTCTGGTGAAATATTCCATACAGATAACAAAGACCAAAAGTGATATAGGGTCCCCCTGCCTCAATCCCCTTCTCCCTTGGATATTACCTTACACCCATTCAATGTTATATTGTACAGAGGAGTGGTTATACAACTCATCACCCACCTTATGAATTTACCAGGAAAGTTCAAAGCCTGCAACATCTCCTCAACAAATCCCCATTCAACTGTGTCATAGGCCTTTTTCAAGTCTATCTTGATTAGCAGCTTTTGGTTGTTGCTTTTCTGTTATATAGCCTGACTATATCCTGACATATGAGAATATTCTGCACAATGTTCCTGCCATCTACAAATGCACTTGGATTGTCTGAAATAATCTCTGGTAGCACCTTCTTTAGTCTATTTCATAGCATTTTAGAGACATTTTTGTACACTGTGTTGCAACATGCAATTGTCCTGTAATCCCCTACACTAGATGCATGTGTACTCTTTGGGATAAGAGTGATTACTTTGTTATTCCAAACTTTGAGCAATTTCCCATTATAAAAAAATTCAATCAAATCTTCCACCACATCCTTGCCAACTATTTCCCATCCATCCTTGAAGAATTGGCTTCCAAATCCATCTGGTCCTGGTGCTTGAATGGACCATAATGCTGCCTTTACTTCCTTCTCAGTAAATTCTTCTGTCAGCATTGTTCTGTGGCTCTCTGAAACTGTAGGCCCTTATCAAACCAGCTGGCTGCATACTTGATCTCTCTCTCGTTATTTTGTTCCCAGTAGTCCCTCATAGAATGATATGAATGTATTTGCTATTTCTTCAAGATTTGTTATATGTTGTCCTTCTGTATTGTCTATGGCTAGGATCCTATTTGTATTCCTTCTTTCCCTCATCATGCTGTGGAAAAATTTTGTGTTCATGTCTCCTTGCTTCAGCCATTGTATTTTGGATTTTTGCCTCAAGTACTGTTCTCTTGCCTTACACCAAGTCTTGCACTCTTCAGATATTTCCCTTTCCTCCTCAATCAGCTTATTGTTATAGGGGTCTTTCTGAATGCTCTCTTGACATTTAGGGCAAGAGAACAGTGGCTAGGTTATTAAGTATTAATACTTTGTGGCTAGGTTATATTTCCCTATAAATAGAGGGATTTTATTAATTATATATTATTCCTTGAAGAGAATAAAAGTTACTTCTCTCTACTATATTTTTTCAGTACTCTTTCTTTTATTTCTTTTTATCAAATATCATATATTCACATTTTTTATAATTATTTAGTGTGCAAAGTTAAGTGCACTAGACACGGACCACAACGCAAGTATTTTCTCTGGTTCATGAGGCCTAAGTCTCATATATCTTGTTAAGATGAACACTTCTTTAATTTGGATTGGTGCATCTCATCGA
Organism: Nicotiana glauca; assembly: GCA_026770625.1. NCBI lineage: Eukaryota > Viridiplantae > Streptophyta > Magnoliopsida > Solanales > Solanaceae > Nicotiana > Nicotiana glauca. The sequence goes on along the minus strand of MU761194.1, from coordinate 24,910 downwards.
GATGTTGCTATTTAAAAGAGGGACATTTGCACATATATCCATTTTTTGGACAATCATTGAAGTTATACTCGTATTATATAAAAATTTTACCCATCGGAATCTGAAGTAGTTCTATCTCTTCAATTCAACTTCAGAAATCAAATCTTAGGTTCTTCCGTATTTCAAGTGCAACTTTAGAAATTCAAATCTTAAATTGTACAATCTCTTTAATGCAAAATCATATTCAATATTAAGTTTTTAAACATAAATTTGTTCTTCGAATTGAAACAATCCAACACACATTCAATGTCAAATTTATTCCAAATGAGCTCAAATTCGAAAAGTGACTTTAAAATATCATAAGGAATAAATGAAAATTATCATATTGTCAAAATAACAACAAAGCTAACAAACCCATTTTGCAGCCAAGAAGAAGAAAAAAAAACCCTGAGTACAACCTACAACGGTATTTTGCAACTAAGAAGAAGAAGAAGAAAAGGCTTGGATACATTGGACATGAATACATGTATAGGGTAAAATTGGTTTATATTAAATGCTCAAATGATTACATGACATGTGAAACTAGAGGCGAACGGAAGATGAAGCAAGTGGGAGGCCAGACCGAGAACAACAACTTCGGTTGGTATCGGGTAGATTCCGAAGTGAACACAATCAACAGAGGCAAATGAATGTTTATCATCAGATGACATTTAATAAAGAATATCCATCCGTATTAAATACGCAACCATTGCAGAGAATTTTGGCATTCATGGCATGCCGTTATATATTCGTCAATGGCGTCAAGTATTGTCATGTAAGAGGGGTTTGATCATAGGATCATGTTCCCTAGGTATAGCTATAAAACGGGACTTGAACAACCATTGCAACATACGAAATCTCTAGCAAAACTTATGCTACATTTTACTATCAAGCTAAATAATATAACTTTATTTTTTGTTGTGGTATTGCTCTTATCGCTGCCTTTGGAAGCCTTGCTCACAAACCAGGCTTTCCAACCTTTCGATTTCAGTGCTAAGTCTTGCTATTTATTTAATTTATTTATAATTTTGGGATCAAATCAGTTCACTTGTGTATAAGACACATAACAAATTCAACTATATTGTTTTATAGGTAAATCAATACAGAAGAGAAGAAAGCACTATCAAAGCTCAAAGATACATGTGAGATGAATACAAAGAAGAAGAAAACAACAACGAAAAAGAATAGGAAAATATATTTATCTAAATATAACAACCTGACTGGTCGTTTTGAGTATCTGCACTTCGCTCGATATTTGAGAGCTCGAGTACCTCCTCATGATGTATTATGACTTGTGTAAATCATTGGTATTAGTTTTCGAGTTATCCGAAATTGATTTGGAAGAATAAACTTCGAGAGTTGAGTACTAAGTTGGAAGAGTTGACCAAGTCTAATTTTTTAGCATTCAACCTCGGAATGAAGTTTCGTTAGCTCCGTCAGTTTCACTGGATGATTTTGGACTTAGGAGCGTGTCCGAATTGTGATATGGAGGTCCGTAGATGAATTTGGCTCGAAATGGCAAAAGTTAGATTTTTGAGGAGTTTGATCGGGAGTGGAATTTTTGATATCGATGTTGGATTTCAATTTCAAAATTTGAAATAGGTCCATAATATCAAATGTGACTCGTGCATGAAATTTGAGGTCAATCGGAGGTGATTTGATAGGTTCGGCATCGGTTGTGGAAGTTGAAGTTTCAAGGTTCATTGATTTTGACTTGAGGTGTGATTTATTGTTTCGAGGTTGTCATGTGTGATTTGAAGCTTCAAGTATTTGTCTTGTCATATGGAAATTGTCTGCAAAATTTGGCCCCATTCGGAGTTGATTTGATATGGTTCAGACACTCAGTTGTGATTCTAGAAGTTCTTGAAGTTTAGTTTGATTTTCATACGTTTTGGCTTCCGATTTGTGGTTTTAGAAATTATTTTAACGATTTGAGCACGCGAGCAAGTTCGTGTTGTGTTTTTAGACTTATGTGCATATTTGGTTTGGAGCCCCGAGGGATCGGTTGAGTTTCAAATTGGTTTCAGAATGTTCTTATATAGTTTTTGATTTCTGGTTCTGGTTTCTTTGCATTTGCTATGTTTTGGTCGCAATTGCGGCCATAACATTTGCGAAGAAACCTCGCATTTGCAAAGCCTTGGCGACTGGGCATCTTTTCGCAACCACATTTGCGAAGGTTGGTCTTCGCATTTGTGAAGTTGTTGTTGCAAATGCGACCTCAGAAGAAATCCTTCGAGTTCGCAATTGCGATGAGTTTTTCACAATTGCAGGGTTTGCATTTTTGAACCCCCTATCGCAAATGCAACATCTGCAACCTGTTAAATGTTGAGAATTCCGAGTTTTTGCTTTATTTTTTTTATATTTTCGAACCCTAGCTTCAAGGTGAGGCGATTTTGAGAGGGGATTTTCATGCCAAATCATTGAGTAAGTATCTTTAATCAATTTCCAACTATATTTCATGATTTTATACAAAATTTAATATCAAATTCATTGGAAAACTATGGAAAAAATTTGGGATTTTGTCAGTGTTTTGAAAAAGCAAAAATTTGAGATTTAAGAGTCGAATAAGACTCGGATTTGAAAACAAAATACGTATTTGGACTCGGGGGGCTATGGGTAGTCAAGACCTACCTTTGGACACAGGTTTTGACCGGGCCCGTGGTTTGACTTTTGTTGACTCTTTAAAAATTGAATAAAAATCATAGTTTTATTAATTGAAATGATTTTCTCTTGTATTGTGTGGTGTATTCAAGTCGTCATTGGCTAGATTGAGTCGAGCGGAGACGAATTTGTATAGCAAAAGGCTAAATTGAGGGTTGGATTAGCCTAATTAAGGTAAGTATTTTGCCTAACTTTGTTTAGGGAATTTACCTCCTATTTGTCATTGTTTGCCACATGCAGGTAGCGAGCGTATATATATGTGACGGGGTTAATCATGCTCGGAGGGTGGATTATATTACATTTATGTTTGTAGAATTTCATGACCTCTTGCTTCATGCCTTACTTGACTCTTAGATATTGAGAACATGATATTAAACGATTGAAATTAGGACTTAGCTTATTATAACTTGATAAATATTGACGGGAATTATTAGCATACGTTGATGTGTCTAATTCAGTTATCGCTATGCAAAATTATTACTATATTACTACGATCGATATTCTTGAGACACTAGACTCTATAATTGTGTTGTGGATCATTTGTGAGATTTGTGGAAGAATTTAAATAATATGGTTCTTGAGGGTTGTTGAATCACTATTGATTTGGAAGGTTGTGATTGAGAATTGTTTGGAATATCCATTAAAACACTCTCCTTGATGTCGTTTTGATGCTTCTTGCTTTGTTTGTTATTGTTATAAATATCCTTGGTAAGGAAGAGTGTAAAGCACGAAAGGTGATTCCGTGCCATTGTTTATACATTTTCATGTGAGGGAGAGTGTAAAGCACGAAGGGTGATGCCGTGCCATATTATTGAGAGTAAAAGCACGAAGGGAGATGCCGTGACACATTATTGAGAGTAAACGCACGAAGGGTAATGTCGTGCCATTTTATTTATATTGTTATGCTTGTATGTTATTATGAGGTCATGACGAAGGGTGTTTCCGTGCAGGTGAGGACGAGGGATATGCATTATGATATGATATCTGTTTCCCGTGTATACGTTTGTGCACTTACCATGAGTTGTTATTGTTGTATTTACATATTTTGCGTGACTAGTTGTTATTGTCCTGTATTTGAACTTTATCTCAATTGTTGTTGCAATGTCCATGACTTGTACTTGCTTAACTTATGAATACCATGCCTATTTCCTGTTTTTATAATTATACTCATGTTGTATATATTCTGTTGCAGTTTAGTTTAAACCTTCCACCATGCTAGTCAATCATGCCCTTACTTGGATGATCATGTGTTTCTGTCTTAATTGTTATATTTGTACTTAGGCCTCCAATATGCTAGTTAATTGAAGTTGATATTACTTGTTTTCCATTTGTTGTTATTACTCACGTGCTTTCCGCTTAGTCCTTTACTGTGACCCTCATGTGCACCCTTGCCCACCGTTGTTACTTGCGTATTTCCTACTTAGTAGTTCATATTATTGTGTTCATGTGATATGGTTGGCTCTATTATATGATTATCTGGAAAGATGAGTTGAATGCATGAAGGGTGTTGCCATGCTAATTGAATTGTTACATCAAATTATTTATACATGGTGAGGATAAGATAAAAGCACGAAGGGTGTTACTGTGACATGTGATTTTACTTGTTGACATTTTGGACATATATCTCATATCAGGAAAGATCGTAAATATTCTACTGTGGTTCTTTTTTATACTTATTGACTGTCTCACTAAGTTGTATATGATACTTTTATCTGTTGTACTTTGAACTGGTTTACTATTAATCTATTGCATAGGTTATAACAATAAGCATGTTTTTAACTAAAAGCCTCATCACTATTTGACGAGATTAGACAAACTACTTACTAATACATGGGGTCGGTTGTACTAATACTGCACTTTCGCACGTTCTGTGCAGATTTTGGAGTGGAGCTGCTGGCAACGTCGGGTGCTGATTCAGAAGATGTTCGTGCATTTGGTTATTGCTGCCACTTGTCTTAGGTAGTCTAGATTATTGCTAATCTGTTTACGTAACTTTCAAACAGTACGTGTATTTACTTGTATCAGTTTTGAAATTCCAATACTTAGAAGCTCGTGATTCGTACTACCAGGTCTTGAATAAATATGTAAACGATTAGTTATTTATTCTATATTTTCCAATAATCTCAATTGAGTTGTATTTTTTTTCTGTTAGTTGGCTTACCTAGTGGATCAAGTTAGGTGCCATCACGACTAGCGGTTTTTGGGTCGTGACAAGGTGGTATCGGAGCACTAGGTTCGTAGGTTCTGCGAGTCATGAGCAAGTGTCTGGTAGAGTCCTGCGGATTGGTATGATGACGTCCATACCTATCTTCGGGAGGCTACATAGCATTTAGGAAAAATTTCCCTTCTTCTTTTCTTATTATGCGGCTTTTCTTCAGCTTGAAATCTATGACTTTGACTCTTCCCAATCGCTTATATGTGATGTTGTGCGCTCAATATTCGCTATGTGCTGATGATAGGTGATAATGTATATGGATTACGATGAGCTATGGATGGTTGATTATCATCGCATTATGCTGTCTAGCCTTAGAAGCAAATGCATTGTTAAATCTTCTAGTCATTCATTTGTAGTAGGAGGCAGGTTCATATGTCTATTTGGTAAGCACAAATTTGGGGAATATTGACTAGTGACCAGGCCATTGTGATTAAGGTAAGTTCATGGCAAAGTGTTGATTTGAGTATAACTGGTAGGCCATCTCACGCATGATGAGCTTGGATCGTGTATCTCGTATGAGGTTTTCATAGTATTGCGAGTTAACATGTTAGAGGCGATGCACCATGTAGGGTTGAGAAGTTGCATGTGCAAGGTCGCGGTTTAGTTTTTGGAGGGAAGGATACGAGATCTTGATGTCTCGGGTGATTTCCTGTGTTTTAGGTTTTGCTGGCACTATATGTTTTCACCGGAGTGCTTGTTTGTAGATACATTATGTTTTGATTTATGGGTGCATTACTGAAAGATGATGTAGTATGAGTTACGTGTTAGCTATTTGAGAAGCAGTGTTGAGATTAGGTATGAAAATTCTGGTATTCGCGAGGCTCAGAGATTGAATGTTTTTGTTGGTGGACTATTCTTTTTTTGTGAGTTGTTAAGGAGTGTAGAAGATTGGATGATTAATGGCATGTGTTATGGAAATGTTTCTATAGACTTTTGGAAATTTTATTACATGTTTGAGGATGATCGGAATTTGGTTTGGGGATAATTTTGAGCCCAGTGAGGGTGTGTATTCTGTACCAGATTGGATTTGCTTTCTCTTGCGCGGTTGGTGCCATATGTATATCATCGGGCGGAGTGGATGTTATTCGCGTCTTAGTTTATGTTATATGTTTCCCTATCATACTACGATGGGTTCTGAGGTTTACATGATTCTTTGCATGCATGTCGTGATTCAGTTTAGCCTCGTGGCACTATGGGTGAGGTGTCCTTGTGATTTTGCTTAGCTTATTGAACCATAGTTGTGTTTGTCTTTCTCAGTATTGTGTGTTCCTAATGATTTCCCCACAGATATATTTTGTGCACTCTGTTGTGCTTGATGTTGATGCACATGTAAGCAGTGAGCCCGAGTATTAGCTCGATAGGTACCCTACATGGATTGATATGATGGGATCGGATTGCATGCCGCAATGGTACAGTGACGAAATGTGACTCCTTATTCCTGTTTTGTGTATTTTGCTTTCACCTTGTTAGAAAAATTCATAGTGAAGTGCTAAAATTTCCCTGTCTGTTTAGCTTATTTAGTAGTCTTCTTATTTAGCTTTCTCTGGTATGTGTCATGTCTGAGTTATTACTTGTTAGTGTACAGAACTAGGTTGCGTGTGGCTCCATATAATATTATTGATGCTTATCGATGTGTCTGCTTGTATTGGCTGAGATGAGGTTTCTTGACCTGAGATTTGCGCTATTATATTAGGACGAGGAAGGTTTGGAAGAATAATACCATGATTTGTTGAGGATTTGGACAGTGGCCCTGGTCGCAAAAGTGAGTTTCTTGGCTTATTGACCAGATAAGTGGTTAAGCGGTTATGCATGTTTCTTTTATCATAGGTAGGGTATGAAGGTTTTGAATGAGTTTCTAATCAATATGAGGTTTGCTACCGGCACCGGATTTGAGTTTAGGCAGCATTGGAGGTTATTAGTTCCTACTGTGAGTGTCTAAGTGATGGGGTATATAATGTGATTACATCTTGTGTTATGATTGTAACTTGATATGACTTGTTCAGATTTATACAGTGTGTGGTTGTGGGATTCGGGTCTTGTAATAAATTCTGAATGGTAGAGATGGAGTTCCAAGGTTTAAAGACCAAGGTCTAAGTAAGGATCTCTAATGGTGTCGTGTTGGTGGGCTTATGTGGAGCAGGATGACGTGGGATCACTCCCAGGTTTATGCTTAGTAAGGTTACACCGTGATTGGATGGCTTTGGAACGACTCCTGGTACGTTCGAGGACGAATGTATTTTTAAGTGGTGGAGGATGTAACGACCCGACTGGTCGTATTGAGTTTCTGCACTTCGCTAGGTATTTGAGGGCTCGAGTAGCTTCACATGATGTATTATGACCTACGTAAATCGTTGGTATTGGTTTTCGAGTTATCCAGAATCGATTTGAAAGAATGAACTTCGAAAGTTGAGTACTAAGTTGGAAGAGATGACAAAGTTTGACTTTTAGCATTTGACCTTGAAATGGAGTTTCGACAGTTCCGTTAGCTTCGCTGCGTGATTTTTGACTTAGGAGAATATCCGTATTGTGATTTGGAGTTCGTAGATGAATTGGCTCGAAATGGCTAAAGTTAAATTTTTAGGGAGTCTAACTAGGAGTGGACTTTTTGATATCTGGGTCGTATTTCAATTTTGGAAGCTGGAATAGGTCCGTAATATCAAAAGTGACTTGTGTGCGAAATTTGAGGTCAATCGGAGGCTATTTGATAGGTTCAGCATCGGTTGTGGAAGTTAAAGTTTCAAAGTTTCTTAATTTTACCTTGAGGTGCGATTCATCGTTTCGAGGTTGTTATGTGTGATTTGAAGCATCGAGTAGGTTTTTCTTGTCATATGGAACTTGTCTGCAAAATTTGGTGCCATTCAGAGTTGATTTGATATGGTTCAGATGCTCGGTTGTGATTCTAGAAGTTCTTGATGTTTAGTTTGATTTTCATGCGTTTTGGCGTCCGATTCGTAGTTTTAGAAGTTATTTTGATGATTTGAGTGTGTAATCGAGTTCGTGTTGTGTTTTTAGACTTTTTTGCATATTTGGTTTGGATCCCCGACGGCTCGGATGAGTTTCGGATTGGTTTCAGAATGTTCTTGCATAGTTTTGATTTCTAGTTCTAGTTTCTTCGCATTTGTGAAGCCTGGGTGACGGGGCAGTTTTTTGCATTTGCGATGAACCAACTGCATTTGTGAAGGCTGGTCTTCGCATTTGCGAAGTTTTTATCACAAATGCGACCTCAGCAGAAATCCTTCAGGTTAGCAATTGCGATGAGTTTTTCGCAATTGCAGGGTTCGCATTAGCGAATCCCCTGTCGCAAATGCGATATCCGCAACCTGTTAATTGTTGATAATTCCGAGTTTTTACTTCATTTTTCATATTTTTGAACCCTAGCTTCGAGGGAGGCAATTTTCCCGGCTTTATTTATTCTCAATTGTGGATTCTTTCTTTTATTCTTGCCTTTTTCTTTGTTTTGCCATTTTCTTTTGTTGCGGCTTTTCCCTCTCTTTTGTTTTTCTCTTTCTTTCTTTCTTTATTTTTCTTTTCCGCTTCTATTATTATTTCACTCTTCTTCTGCCTTTTTATTCTTACTGTATTTCGTATTTTTCATATGGCAATGGTCAGGTCCTATAAAAATTGTCTATATATCGCAACCGTGCCTGAATTGGATCAAGTGGAGTATTTGTCAACTAATATAAAATTAAAAGCAAGAAAACAAAAACACATTATCTGGGAATTTCCAAATTTTCATTAACGACAACTGATTACATCACTACTAAACTATTACTTTCATTTTCAAAATCAAAAGATACAGACTCAAGACTTGACTATATCTTTTTAGGAGTACATCAAAGCTTCAAACCCTGGGGCCCGCGGGCATCATTCGGCATCGCCGCGGGCTTGCTCGCAAGACCCCTTTGTAATTTCTCCAAATCATTCATAATTTGTCGGACAAATATCATCACTGCTGCATAAGAAGTGGCATAACCCATCTTTTCACCATCCTGGCACCCTTTAACAACATAGCGTGCAATGCCCCGAATCCTTTCCCTAATTTGGCCCTTTTCCTGAAGAAGTCGGCTTATTTGTCGGGTCCGGGCTTCAAGTACTTGATAATCTTGAAGGTGAAGATCTTGTAGCAATTTTATTTCCTTTTGCATTTCAGCAATCATCTCATAACAACGTTCCCTTTTAGCTTGAAAGTTTTTGTCTAACTGAGCCGCTTTTTCTTCCAGAGCATTTGCTTTTCTTCTCATGTTGGCAATGGTCCCTTTATAGTCTCTTTTTATCTGTTGAACATACTGGGCTCTTTCCTCAGTTTTCTTGGCCCAGTGTGCTCGAAGTCTTGCCATGTTCCTTTCGGATTTTTCTAACTCTTCTTGACAATTCGAGACTTGCTTTTTCAACCCCTTGATCAATCTTTCATCAGACACGCTTCTTTCTCGATTTCTAGCATTGATTTTCATTTGTCGAATATGTGCCTTAAGAGCTTCATTTTCCTGGGCCAATTTCTTTTTCTCCCCTTCATCAGCCGCAATTTGCAAATTTTTCTCAAATTGAAGGTCCCGCATCTGTTGCTCCAACGCCCAAATTTTAGCTCGGTATTCTTTCTCTTTTGCCAACCAATCCCATTGGACTTGGGCTCCGTCAGTAAACTGCTGTACATGGGGTCTCTTAGCGGGTCTCCCAGGAATTTGGAACCTTTTGTNGCTTTAGGACCCAACTCAATAATTTGTTCACTCAAATCCTCATCGTTATGCACTGTTTGGAACCTCCCAAATTGTCGCAGGACACTGTAAGGCGCGTAAGGTTGTATGCTCTGAATACCCATTAGAAGAATATAGGGGAGTTCTGCTGAAGTGTAGACAACTTCAGTATCGGGAAGCCAACCATAAGCCCACTCAATCTTATCTGCGGTCACCGATCTCAAGCATGATGACCAAGCTTCAACACCCTCAGGAAAGTTAATGCGTGTGACCCGGGTTTCAAATTCACTAATGCAACTAAGCCCGGTTAAAGCGAAATTCATATACCCTGTAGGGTAACATAGATGCTCTTGGATCCACATTTATAGTAAGAGATTACATCCCTGAAAGTATTTCTTTCCCTCTCGGCATTTGGTTAAAGCTCTATACATCTCTGCTATGATTACAGGAACTACCGTGCTAGTAGGTTTCTTTGTAGCCACATTCAACATCCCTACTAGCCCGAGGTCTATGTGACCATCTTTCCTTGGGCAAATCACAATTCCTATAAAAGCCACCATAAATGCTAACCCTCGCCGAGCCTTTTGTCTTTGTTTCCAGCGTATGTCAGGCCGATGTTAGGTTCTTCGAAACCCCTTGGGTTGCCATACCGATGATAAAAGAAGTGCAAAGTGCAACATCCGTCCACTAGACACGGGTCTTGGACATCCCGACTAATGTTCAGAAAATCTAAAATTCTTTGGAGTGTGACCGGTCTCAGTGATAAGGGATATCTACTTCGCATGTTCCCATTAAGGCCCGCATACCTTGCCATTTCTTCCAATGTCGGTGTGAGTTCAAAATCGGAGAATCTGAAGACATTTCGTGTTGGATACCAGAACGGTATCAATGCTTCAACAATATCCTTTCTCGGATTTATGTTCATAAGTCTCACAAGGCTGCCCAAAATTTTTACCACTGATTCTTTACTTCCTTCTCCTAAGTCGTCCCACCACATATGGAGCTAAAGGGGTATCTCGATCAGGACTGAGAAGGTTCCGATGTCATTTGAATTCATCCTGCACATTTATTTAACGGACTTTTAACGATAAAGGGGAAAAAGCGGATATTTTTGCAAAATTTTTGTTTAAGAAGCTATACACTCAATGATTAAAAATACATCAAAATTTCACATCCTGGGGCCCGTGGGGCATCACTCAGCATCGCCATCGGCCTGCGCAAGACTGAGAAAGTTTCAACGGGCCATGTAATGGCTTATTTAACAAGGTGGATATTTTTTTTTTAAAATTTCATCTAGATAACAAAACTTGATTTTGTGGATACGGCCTTTCAGCACTTCCGAAAGGGAGATTTTAAGGCTGTGTCCGCAAACCGTTTAAAACTGACTCAGGGTGGTTGTTCTTGCAAAAATGGCCTTCCGGCGTCTTTTGAGGGACATTCGGTTTATTTTTAAACAAGAATGGCCTCACCCGACTTATTTATAACAAAAATAAAATTTGACATTTTTGGCTATTTTTGCAAAAGAGATGGTTGGACCCGATGAGGGTTGCCTACGTATCTCACAACCGGTGAGAATCAAACTAGCATAGTTCGGGCCGATTGGCCAGAATCAAAATCGTTTTTGACCAACAATTTACTTTCTATATTTTTCAAATTAATTTTTTTTCATTTTTCAAAAATCCGGGAGCATTTCGGTATTATTTGGGCATTGGCTTTTCAAACAAATGATTACCCTCACTCAGTCCTAACACTGCTATTTTTCACAATTTTTCACTCATTATATAAAAGCTGGTCAACATGCGAAGCCGAGCAAATAAATACAAATAGTATGTAATATGCATCAGGATGGTCATTTCAATTCAGGTCACCTGTCCTAGATGGACCCAACCCCTGTGTTGAGTCCCTGTCGAAATGCACGTGATGCAAATAAGCGTCCTACTAGGGATCCGGCATGAGTTTATTATTTTTCTAAGTTTAAATCCTAGGTTTATTGGTCTAGACCTGGCTTACCTGAGCGGACAACTCGGGCCGAGGGGGAGGTAGCGTACCGGGGATACAGAAGCTCTGCAGGCTTTGCAACTTATCCAAACCTCGTTCTAAATTGGAAAAAACACTCTAACAGAAGAGAAGCTACACGAAGTGGACCCTTCTCCATGATGTAGAAGACTCAGAAAGAGAGAGGGATTCGCGACAGTTTTATATACAATTCAACAAATATTAAAGCGGTAAAACATTTAGCATATAAGGCATGGAGCATGTAGCAAAATCAAATAAATTCAAATACAACAATTTAACTGAGCTCGAATTCTTGAACCCTGAACTGAAATTCTGGGTTCTTGTCCCCAGCAGAGTTGCCAGAGCTATCACACCTCCTTTTTACAAAGCTTTACTACACGCCGGCGAAGGGTATAATAAAAAGGAGTTTATTCAATCAAAGGAAAATCAAAACGGGATTCGTTTTATTTAAGATTCTGAGTCGCCACTTGGGAGATTTATAGTGTCCCAATTCACCGGTTTGAATCCCGAATCGAGGAAAGGGTTTGACTCTGTTTAACAGTCGCGAACCAGAAATTCGGGTAAGAAATTCTGTTAACCCGGGAGAAGGTGTTAGGTACTAGCGAGTTCCGTGGTTTTAGCACAATCACTGAACTGCTATATTTGGCTAAAATTTGATTTTTATACATGTTAACCCACATTGCAATTTTAAAGTTATTTATCGCTTTTGTCAATTATTATTTTATTTAAGAAAGTGAACGTCGTTTAAGAATGTATTTTCGGTTCACGTCACATGAAATGCATCTGGATCCTCGACACATTCTTATTCAACGTTTTCGGATTTGGATTTGGGTCGCATGAAATGCACACCCGTATTAGGAAGGTAAGATTATTAAAAATCGCGCCTAAAGTGACTAACGCGTTGTTATCTTTTGGGAAGGCTGTGAAATTTGCTAAACAGCCCGTCCCGAATAATAAGTACTTTTGAATTAAGTAACTGATGAGGGCCCCACAATTATGTGTTTGATTTGGCGAGGCTCGTCTCATTTTTATTATTAAAGGCCAATCTAAAGCAATCTAAAATTCTCTATTTGTTCATCTCTAAAGGTCAATTAATTCACGAATATAAATTTGGGCCTCTAATTCAAGTCTGAATTCAAACAAAAGGGTAAAACCTTTTAGCTTGAACCCGCTACCTAACTCAAAATCTAATTTTATATTTATGGATTAATTTCTCATATTCCTGATTTAATTTGTAAAAGAATTTTGAATTATAGCAAATTTGTTTTCTTTGTATCTATAATTTTCGAGGCCCAATTGTATTTAGAAATGGACTACTCATCAGCCCGGGCCTAAATGCATTAATCGATTTACAAGGCAGCGCGGGCCTCACATTGGGTCCAGAACCAAGGCCCGCATTGTAACCCAAATTCATAGCTGACTAAAGCTATAATCTCACGTGATATACATCAGGAACTGAGATGTTTTTCTAAAATGATAGAAGCTAATTTTGGATTTAAAATCATTCTAATTGTTTTTACTACTAGAGATGAGTATAAAAACTTTAGAGATGAGTCCGTTTAACTACTCAGAGTTGAAATCCAACTACCATTTTACCAACACAAAAATCATTTTAGCTTGAATAATTTAAGCTAATTAACTAATCCTTATTCTGATACAGCAATTTGGTTGCCCAATTGTGGATTCTAACTTTTATATAAACCATACGTTAATTAAAGGCCATATGTATATGAAACAGAAACAGGAAATGGATAAAGCAGTTACGTTTATCATTCTTAATCCCCAAACAACACATTCATACTAATTCTTCACCAATTCATACGAGATTAACTACACTAATCTCTAATTTTCACAGTTTGTAACTTTTAAACAGTTTATGAATAACAGTCCACTCAATAGTTCTCTATAGCTTTAAATCACAAATGACATTAACTGAACAATTCAGATCTACACAATTTTCTACAGACAAAATTTTAAAAATTCAAATTAAGCATAGGAGAGACATAGGAGGCTGAAACAGTATTCAAAATGCATTTATTCCATATTTTGAATCCTGAGATTACAGGAGAGCTTGTAGTATGTACCTGGAATTTTCAGAAATGAAGAAGAATAAATCAACAAGAGCAGTAACGATACTCAGTCAACAGCAAACGACTTTAAAAATTGAATCAACAGCTCAAGTGACTTTAAAATCTCAGCAGGAATGCAAGTTTGATCCAATCAATTAACTAGATGACTTCAAGAAGTTTTGAACAACTAAAATCCAGGTAGAAATAGAACAAATGAGTTGTTCCTGATCTGAATATCAATGGAACAGTGATTGCTTTTGGAGTTTTTCTATTTTTAAATTTCGAAGTATCTGATTTCAAAGTTTTAGAGAAAATTAGGGAGGGAAAAATCTGGAGGTTCCAAAAAAAAACTCTTTAACAAGTAAAGGGACTACCTATTTATAGATGTAATTGGAGGAAATTTCAGATTTTATTTTTTTACACATTAGTCCCTATTTATTTCTATTTGTACCCCCCTATTATTGACTTGTTTCACAAGTAAGTGCACCTATTGAGCTAAAATCTACACTAGAGTCCATTCTAGAATGTTCTATACCCCTTACAATTCCTGAACTACCCCTACTTCGTTTTAGAATTTACCAAACCTGAGTAAACTACCCTTTTCCATGCCCATATTACCCCTGAAATCATGATGTAATTACTATTAACCCATTTTATATACCAAAAATGCCCCTACTTTACTCTTAGAATTACTACCCTTGTTTACCCCATCAGTTATATCCAAACAGGCTAAATGCCTTTAAAACTCAATACTACCAAACTAATCAATTAATCAATCAACCCCTAAACGACACAATTAACATGAAATTAATTACTGAAATTTCAACTAATCCTTAATCATACTGCCAATGAACAGACAATAAACCAAAAATCCAATTAATTGCTTATTAACCCTAAATTGACACCTAATAAGTTGACTGATTAAAAGTGATTAAGACAATCAAATTTCATGACAGAATGGCAGTTATCCTAAGAACATGCATCACTAATTAGTCCAATTTTAACAGAATTTTCAGCAAGTAAAATCAGAAAACAAAAGTAATAAAGGAAAAATGGAATTAAATGATGAAAAAAATGACTTAGTAGCACAGGAACTCCGGCCAGCCATGGTTGTTTGAATCCTCAAGGATTCTTGATCCGTAACATCCCTAATGGTGTATTTTCCAAAGGAAAACACATAATTAGGGATATTACGGTCTAGAATCCCCAAGAATTGAGTTAGGGTTCTTGGCCAGAAATTTTAAAAATTCATATTTGAGGAACTCCGAGAAGATTCGAAGCAAATGAGTATGTGGGTTGGGTAGAGGAGGCTTAGACGAGCCTAGGATGTTATTTTGGAGGCCATTGGAATAGGTATTGTTCATCGGCGGTAGGGTTCCGGCGAAAGAAATAGTGTTATTCGAGTAACTAGGGTAAGATTCGAAGGAAACTAGATACAGGGGTGAGAAGAGGAAGGGGAGAGGATCTTGTGGTGTTAATTTGGTGGTCATTGGTGTTAGTTGTGTTTCCCGCCAGTGAGGGTTCCGGCGAGGTTCAGTGAGGGGCGGAGGAAGAGAGGCGATAATGAAGAATATATTTTTAGGGTTAACAAATTTTAATGCCCCTTTTTTTTTAATCAAAAATAACGAATTAATCTACGCCCTTGGATTAGATGATACGGATGATCAGGATTAAATCGTCTTAAACGGCGTTGTTTTGAAACTTAAACATGCTGGACCGGGCCAGAATTGGGTTGGGCTAGTTTGGGTAATCCGTTTGGGCTTGGTTTTTTTTTTTTGGTTTAATTTGGCCCAAAGAGCTGGGCAGTCCATTTCTTCTTTATTTATTCCTCTTTGTTTTCCTTTTAATTCTTTTGCTTTGTTTTCATTTTTTGTATTTTCCATTTTATCATTTTGTATTGTATTTTCTGAATTTTATAAAGATGCAAAAAATAGAAATAAAACTTTAAACTAAACTAATTAATGGCCTAAAATTATTTTTTAAAACTATTTTGTAGCAATTTCCGCTTAAAACAATAAAATGCTAAAGTGAACTATGTTTTGTCATTTTCTTCATATCCTATTCTAAAACAAATTAAACCCTAATTAATACTAATACATGAAGTTAAAACCTAAATGCAAATGCGTATTTTTGTATTTTATATGAATTATCATGCACAAATAAAATGCAGCAATTATCAGAAAATGACACCAAAATGCACAAAAATTGTAAAAAATAAAATATAAAAAATTATTTTATTTTAATTTTTGGGAACAATTTGCTTAAGGCAAAAATCACGTGCTCACAAGGACAGTAGGCCATATTTTTCCATCACTATAATGAAATACAAGAGAATGATTCAGTAATCTAAATTTGGATATTCCAAGTTCATAAAAGCTCATTAACTTCAAATATGACTAACTCATGCATTTAAATCACGAGGATTCACTTTTTACTTTTACTTGACTCATTTTTACATTACCATATAAATACCAAGATTGACAGAGCATATAAAACAGCCAATTGAATATCACAAAACACCATCTTACATGGGTTATGAAGCAATCGGTCCGACAATATGATAGTGGTTCTCCAAAACTTTTGCAAGATGATGAGATTATTGCCCTCCATATTATAGCTTAGTACTACCCAAAACATGCAAACAAGTCGAGAAAATAATTACTCAAACTACACCAATAATGATTCAAGAAAAAGATAATGGAGTTCATACTTGAGTTAGAATCAATAGAACTAGCATGATCTTGATGCATGTGTTTCAATCAAGCAACACTTGCAACTAAATAGTTTTATCAGTTATCTAAAAAATAGTCTTGTTGTTCCTCATGGTGGATCACCCACTGCCAAAGAATAGCTGTAAAAAATTAAGAGCATCAATGAATAAAATCTTATGTACCCAAGATAAAAAGTTACCCTTTTAGTGAATATTGAAAAAAATAAAAAATGCATAACCAGAGATGGAACAAAGAGTATTTGAACTCCAAAAAGCTGTAGTATATCAGAATCATCTTTCAAGATTTCAATAAATTAAACTTTTATCATATTTCACCACTAATAGAACTATTCTCCAACAACCAATTGTTAACTAAAACAAACTGTGCACCCAAGAAGACAAGGTAAAAATCAAGCTCCTCTCATTCTTTGTCTCTGCTTTTAAGCTTCTAAGGTTTAACATTTCACTGTCATATGCATGTAACTTTAAGAGTTTCCTTCTTTTAGTAGATAAAGCTTCCAATGACTGCTAACAGTTCCCTTCTAGCTTGAAAAAAAATAACAGATATTTGCTACGTCAAAAGAAAGAGAATGGAATATACATATTGGCAGAATTGTTTAACAAGCTTACATGTACATATTTCAAAAAAAAATTTTATCACTCAAGACATCTTAGGGAAAAATTTGTTATGACCCTCACAAATCTTTTCTTTTTATACTCCTAATGTAAGAAGTTATATGTAACGACCCGACCGGTCGTTTTGAGCTCTAGCGCGTCGTTTAGTAGTCTGAGGCCATGAGCAACTTCATTTAAGGTATTGTGACTGGTTCGCATGGTCGGAATTTAAATTCAGGAAGATCGGAGTTAAGTTTAAATGAAAATTCTCATTTGAGAAGCTTAAAGTTGAAAGAATGAACTAGGATTGAGATTTTGAGTAAATAACCTTGGAATCAGGATATGAAGGTTCCAGCAGGTTCGTATGATGATTTCGGACTTGGGCGTATGCCCGGATTGGGTTTTGGGTAACCTGAGAGCGTTTTGGCGCCTATTGTGTAAGTTAGCATTTTAGAAGAAATTTCTTAAGTTTGGCTTGGAGTGCATTTCAATGTTATCGATATCTGTTTGGGATTCCGAGTCTAGGAATAGCTCTATATGGTGATTCTGGAGTTGGGAGCGCGATCGGAAATGAATTAAGAGGTCTGTAGGTCCTTTGGAGCAATTTGGCTTAAGTTATAATTTGAAGGTTTTTGAGAAGTTTGACTGGAGATTGACTTTTTGATATCGGGGTCGGAATCCGATTCCGAAAGTTGGAGCAGGTCTGCAATGTCAAATGTGACATGTGTGCAAAATTTGAAGTCAATCGGGCATGATTTGATATGTTTAAACATCGGAAATAGAAGTTGGAAAGTTCAAAGTTCATAAAGCTTGAATCGGGGTGTAATTCACGGTTTTAGCATTGTTTGTTATGATTTGAGGCCTCGAGCAAGTGCGTAATGTGTTTTGGGACTGGTTGGTATGATTAGTTGGGGTCCTGGGGGCCTCGGGTGGATTTCGGGTGGTTAACAGATCAAAAATGAAATTTTGAAGAAGGCTGAAGGATCTGGTTGCTGGTATTTTCGCTTCTGCGGTTGGTCGACCGCAGAAGCGGCACCGCAGAAGCGAGTGGGGAGCCACAAATGTGGTTTGTGGTCCAAAGCTTGAGGACCGCAGATGCGGTCTAAATTCCGCAGAAGCGGAATCGCATCTGCGGAAGGGGCATCGCAGAAGCGAAAATGGGGGGTTCAGTGGCAGCCACAGAAGCGGCTTGTTTTTCCGCTAAAGCGGAACTGCATAAGCGGTTATATTTCCACAGAAGCGGAAGTTGCTGGGGCAGTGCAATGTTTTATGTTCGGGGTTGAGCTCATTTCAACCCCATTTTTCTTCCATTGGAGTCGATGGGGAGCAGCTTGGGGACGTCATTTTCATCACTTGTCATGAGGTAAGTAATTTTTGCTAGCTTTTAATTAAATACAAGGTTTGTACATGGATTTAGGCATGTAAATTAGTATAAAAATTTGGTATTTTGGTGGAAAACCTAAAAAAATCATATTCTTGAAATTTAGCCGCGATTTTGAGTATGGAATTAAGAGAAAATTTTATATTTGAGTTCCTAAGGTCATGAGTAACCTTTATCTTCGAGAAATTTTGGAATCCGGACACGTGGGCTATAGGGTATTTTTGTCAACTTTTCGTTAGGGGTTAGGAATGGTTATAAATTGGGTTGTAAAGTATAATTTAGCATATATTAATGGATTTATATGATCGTTTGCTAGTTTTGGAGCATTGTGCGTTGGTGTAAGTCTTCGGAAGAATGTAGAATGTCGGTTGTGGATCTTCGGAGCGAGGTGAGTTTCCTTTCTAATCTTGTGAGGGGGAATTTACCCCATAGGTGAAATAATTGATTATGTTCTCCTATATGTGAGGGCTACGTATGCACGAGGTGACGAGAGTCCGTGCGTAGCTACTATTATACTATTGTCCGGGTAGTTAGGACCCATCATCATGTTGTACTTGAATAAATTATGAACCCATCGATGACTTAAAGTTTTTAAATCACATTTGATTAGTAAACGAAATTAAAAGAGATTAAACATCATTCCCTGAATTGTTAAACAGAGAATTGGCTTATTTGGATAACTATTCCCCGATAAAATTCTAATTGGCTATCTGAGCATGTATCTTACGTGTACCTGCATCGCATTGATGATTCGCGAGCAGGGTGATTGTTTATTTTATGTTTACCGTGTCACATGGATGATTCGGGAGCGGGGTAATAGATCACATTAAACTAATAAATGGATTTCTAAAAAGACTTAAGCTTCGTTTTCTCAAGTTATTAAAGAGAATTGGCCTTTCTTGGATAATTGCTCCATGTTGAATTCTTGACTGATTGTCTGTCTGTGTGTGTTTATTTTGGACCGGGCCGAACGCCTCGGTATATTAATAGATGCATCTATAGGCGCGCCGTCGACCCTCAGCAAGTGCACAATTATTTCTGTTGGATCGGGTCGTCGCCTCGGTATAATTTGCGCATGCTTGTATTGCTGCCTAGACTTATTTAAGTCGTTACATGCCTCACTCTGGCTCGAGATCATCTTGTTAATAATGAAAATAAATCTTTGAAAATTTCCTATAAAATAATTACGTGTTTACTTGTTTCCTCTATCTGGATAAAAAAATTATGTTAGAAAATAAATCCACTGTTCAATATGTATATATTGAGAATAAATAACCGTTGGACCATTAGAGTGTGTCAAAGTTGACCATCTCGTCTCTACCCCTTCGGGATTAGGCGGGACACTCACTGAGTACACATTGATTACGTACTCATACTATACTTCTGTGCATTTTTGTTGCACAAATATATATATATATATAGCAGCCTATTGGGTGTAGCAGCATGGATTACACTAGGACTAGGTGAGCTGCATCATTGAGGCGACCGCAGCTAGAGTAGTTCCTTCCAATGTACTATATTTACTTTCCGTCCACTGTATTCCGGGCGGATGTTGTATTTTATTTCTCTTATCAGTAGTCGCACATGTGACACCGGGTTTCTGGGATGGTTGTGTTCATTTCAGCGAGCGTTCCCTATGGAGGAATAGTCGAGGTGTTATTTTGTCATCAGCTATTCCAGATAGTGATGTATTGCGCCATATGAGTTGTAAGACGGCTTAGTAAATTCTTATGTGTTGAGGTTCCGCGTTGCGATGATGTTATGTGAGCAGGAGGGCTCTTGAGATTTAGACCTTGTATCGCACCTCATTAGTGCTTGAGTTATGTAGACTATAGCGCAATGTGTTTTCTCGTGGATGGTGTTATGCACTTAGCATGCTTGCGATCGAAATTCAATATTTTTATTGTAATGAGCAGATTTAGCTCAAAGTGCAATCTCCTTATGTGAGATGTGTGGATCGGGTAGCACGCTGCCATGGGTATGTTATTTAGATCGGGTTGTGCGCCGCAACAGTGTGATGTCGAGTCTAGTTTTTCTTTATGTTATTTCTTTGTGTGTTTTGCTTCCTATCTTTTAAAGAAAGTCCGTATTAGTGCGGGGGTTAGGTAATTCCTTCCAGAGTTCGGTTTCCGTTTGTGCTGTGTTTGGATTGGTGGCCTATTGGCACATTGTGGAGTCATATGAGACTTGTAATCACATTCGGAGTGGCTTATTGCCTAAGCAGTTCGTACTGGGTAAGATGAGATTGTGGGATTTAGGATCAGTGCAATCTGATTATATGAAGTATATTAAGGAGCGAAGATCATTATTTGGTTCAGAATGTGGTAATGTTTCTTGTCAGAAGTATAGACTCGATGATTTGTTGACTCGGCAGTTGATTATGAATTTAGACATCTCATCCATCGTAGCGGTTTTGTAATGGTTAGAGTAAGACCTATGTAGGTCATGAGGTGAAATAGGAGCATCGGATTCGTGGAATTTCGATTAATTCAAACAGAAATGTTATTGTGGTCCTATGAGTCAAGTGATACAAAGTGTGAATTCAGTAGAGTTATGCAGTCATGTTTGAGTACCGCGTATAGTGATTGATACGGTGATCGTATGTTGGAAACAGGCCTGGCATAGAATTCTGGATGTGGGAATTGGGCTCTAAGGCTTAATTGCTTGAATAAAAGGGGGTATCTTCAGAACTTATCGAGCTAATGTGCTCAACTGAGTTGTGGTAGCACGGGAAGGTGCATGAGGTGCTAAAAAGTGATTTCAGACTACTCCAGTGTAGTTCTCAGCACGTTCGAGGACGAACGTAAGTTTAAGTGGGAGAGAATGTAACGACCCTGTGACGACCCGAACCATCGTCTCATGAGTTACTACCCCGTTCTTCCAATTTTCGGATTTCTTATGTTTCATTACTGGTATTGGGTGCGTTAAAATTGATTTGGAGTGATTTTGATAAGAAATGAGACAACTAGTCTCTTTAAGGAAGAATTAATT
>MDKF010040443.1:0-13160 GCA_026770625.1 Nicotiana glauca | reverse complement strand
ATTAACACTTCATCATATAAAAACTTTTCACTTGACTAACTTCAGGAGAATCATAGTAACACACATGTGAATTCTTATAACCGTAGAATATGCAAATCTCTAAGTAGCAGCCTAAGCCACCATAGACCTTCTAGGATTCACCTATACATAATAGGACATAATAGTAGAATACTCCTTAATAACATCAATTACGGCGGCCGACAGGCCTCACATGTACTGCCACAAATCATATGCATAACTTGATCATGCTAAAGGAACTGATCGCAACCAACAAGGCTAACCAATCTATCTTCTTTCGATTTACCCTGATTGCCTTAGAAATAATAATAACTCCATCCGCACTCACCCCGAGTGACCTTGAATCACCAGGCCATGCCGTCTTAGATCCCACGAACCATTTCATACCTCCCAATTGATGCACTGCAGGTGAAAACATCCTAGAACATTCTAGGCACTTTTTCATAAGCTACTACAAAGCTTGATTCATAACTGTACCTATATGCTCGAAATCATTAGGCACCACACTTTACAACTTTGAATCCACCAAGACCATTCTTGTGAGCCACCCGCTTTAACTGTGTCGCGAATATAATCAACTCCATGATTTTTCTAGCACATGTACACCCACTCGACGAAGCACCCGGCAGAATCACTTCCCTTGAAACCCGCATCTTTACAAGGCATACATCCCGACTCCTTCCCTCAAGTCAGAACATAAGCTAATAAGGCCAGTCATGGCATACCTTTTAACAATTCCTTTGCTCAAATTACCACTTATGCCCTTTTTTTGTAGCTGAAATAACCCATCAATATACCAATAACCAGAAACCTTGCAAGTAGTTAACCATTCAACCAAGTCTTTTGCGGTGGGACTCTCCTACTTAGCTTGAAACGACTATTACACAACTCTGGAATTTATCAGGATTCTTTATCTCTTGTTGATGTAACCTTGCATAATTGAACTCCAAAATTTCTCGGAATCTTACTCTAAAACCCCTTTTTATACTCGGAATATTCAGCCATATTCGTACGATCGATCTCTTTGCTGCATAACCATTAGAAATCTTTGTGGATGCTTTGCCAACTATGCAACTGCTAGCCTACTCAAAGGGAATAACCCACCTGAGTCCGAGCTCATTCTCTAGTTGCACAAGTCCATTCACCCCTAGTGGACATCAATTAAATTTGCGGCAACATCCTTCCAATTCAAAGTTATATTGTATCCTTCGTCTTTTCCACCAGCTCCTTCCTATTACATCAATTCTCCAGTCACATAATGGCCCATTCTCAAAACTAAAGCTGTAGACCTCGATCACTAAAATTCCCAAATCATTCCAACTCTCCATAAGGTGCATAATCATCGTACCACCAAGCACATATGCAACTCCACCACTCTCCCACTTTGGGAAAACTCACTTCTTCAATTAACTACTCGACATGCACTTCTTATACCTAATGACCTAAAAGTTTTAAACACCACTTGTAACTTTCCACATGTCCTTCCTCATACTTTGGTGCTCAATCATCATCTTGAATAAAATCTATCTTCATAGCACATGAACCCGCAAGTCGCTACTAACTTTTAACCCTTCCGAAGATTATCTTTCTCGAGCCATCAACATCATAAACACTGACTCAATCCTGAACCAAATCTCTGACTGTCGCTTATTGAATATTGACTTGCAATATCCTTCTGCAAAGGTGAATTTTAGAAGATCATAACACCGGTGAACTTAGTACATTCATCAAGGAAAATGACACCTCATCATACAAGAGAATTTCACAACACTTGAAAACACCAAGTCTCGTTAATCCATCGATCCAAACTAGAACACTCTCAGCTTGATTGCCTTTGCCTTGCCATGAATAAAATACTAAATTTCAAGATTATGCACTGAGTTAACCTCCCTTGAAGTCGTTCATTTCCCATACACGTAGGCACCCATCCCTCCATCATATCAATGCTGTAAAATAATCATTTATAAGCATCATGGAAACTTTTGCCTAGCCTCATAGCTCTCAGAAGTACTGCTACTGAGCTGAAACCATATAATATCCTTCCACACGGCGACAATAATAGTCAAATCAACTATACCGGGAGAAACATCTCACACCGCAATTTGTAGTACCATTACGATTCTTCAATTCGATTTATAACAAGCACTTTGCATCGCATAAGATTGAGTACGAAATAAATAAAGGCATAAGCCTCAAGGAATCAAATCGCACAATGAGGAATCAAGAAGGGAAGTACTCCTAACAGCCTCGTAACCTCCCGAAGATAAGTACATACATCTCCGTACCGATCCGCGAGACTCTACTAGACTTGCTCATGACTCGTGAGACCCTAGGGACTTCGCGCTCTGGTACCATGTTGTTACATCCTAAAATCCACTAAGGGTCAATATAGCGTCAGACACCTCCATCAGGAAAGACAACCAAATTACTTTGTTAAATTCTCGTTTTAATACTCTTGAAATTTATGATTTTCCTCCATTTTTATTAATAAAAAAGATAATCTCTTCAATTCAAAAGTTAATGTTAAGTAATTAATAAAAAAATACTCCAAAACCATCCCAGAACCCGGTGTCACAAGTGCATGAGCAATTTCTAAGAAACAATACAATACAATATCCGTCCAGGATACAAGTGGACAGAAAATAAATAAAATCCAGATAGAGACTATACTAACTGCTGGTCGTCTCGATGAAATACAGTTCACCTAGTCTATGTGTCAAACGTGCTACTCGCCCACTAGGCAACTAGAGGTGCATATGCTTCTGCAATAAAAATGCACAGAAGTGTAGTATGAGTACGAAAACGTGTACTCAATGAGTATCTCGTCCAATCTTGAAGAAGTAGAGACGAGATGGTGGACTTTAACATTTACTAGAGGTCCAATAATAATCAATTATAAATGCAAATAATTTTGTATTTGTTAAAAATAACAGAAATTTCCAGTAAGTCATGAACATGTGAAAGTTCCTTTTTATAGTAAAGGTCTCTCGATTCTAACGCTTTAGTTTCCAATTATCTCAAGTAGGGAGAGCAAATATTAATCTTAAATAATCTCAAGGCAAGCAGTACAAGCATGCGCAAATCATACCGAGGCGTACGGCCCGCTCCAACAGAAAATAAAATGTGCACTGTCGAGAGTTGAACGGTGCAAACCATAGATGCATCTATTACCCTGCTCGCGAAACATACATGCGATGCGATCAAATATAAATAAACACATCAATCAGTCAATCAAGAATTTATTAGGGAACAATTATCCAAAGAAAAATCCAAGTCTCTTTTAACAATTCAATAAAATGAAGTTTAATCTTTTTTTGAAATTTATTTACTAATGCGACGTGATTTAAGAAATTCAAATGTCAGTAAGTTTACAAATAATCCAAGTATAGCATGCTTTTGGGTCCTAAACTACACAGACAATAGCATAATAGTAGCTACGCATGGACTCTCGTCACCTCGTGCGTACATAGACCCCACAAATAGGAGCACATAACTAATTAATTCACCTATGGGGATAATTCTCTCTTACAAGATTAGAAAGGAGACTCACCTCGCTCCGAAGATCCATAACCGACATTCCACGTTCTTTCGAAGACTCTAACCGATGAGCAAAGCTCCAAAGCTAGACAATAATGATAACAATCCATTAAAATATATACTCAATTATTCATTACAACAAACCAATTTATAATAATTCTTAACCCCGATCAAAAAGTTGGCGAAAATGCCCTCGGGCCCACGTGCCCGGATTTCAAAAAATTTTGAAGAATAAGTTTACCCATATCCTATCGAACTCAATATATAATTTTCTCTAAATTCCATACCCAAAATCATTGTCAAATTCCAAGAATATAATTTTCTAGGTCTTTCTACCAAAACCTCAAATTTCCACGTTAAAAATCCACAAATAATCGATGTATTTAACTCCTAATAAGTGGGGATAACTTACCTTGACATTTAATGTCAAAGCCCCCTCTTGAAATCCTCCAAGAATCGGTCAATCCATGAGAAAGATGAAAGAAATGGTCCAAATCTTGTCTTATAACAAGTCACTGCCCAGCTCTACCCTTCTTCGCTAACGCGGAAAAGCCCTCGCATTCAAGAAGCACAACCTACTTCAGTGTAATGACCCGGTGGGTCATTTTTAGAATTCATGCCCCGATCCCCTATTAACTGCTTCCCCTAAGTTTATTTTATCTATTTCGGTTTTGTCAGGATGCTCGGTGTTGGGTTTCGGAGAGTTTTCGGACACTTAGTCCCTAAATGAGTGTTTAAGTATTGGAAAGTGGTCTGCAGTCAGAACAGTGTAAAAATGGCCTCGTAATGTAAATTTGATAGTTCTGTTAGCTCCGTTATGTGATTTCAGGGTTGGGTGCATATTGGAAATGTATTGTAGAGGTCCGTAGCTAATTTAGTCTTAAAATGCCGAAGTTTGAATTTTTGAAGTTTCTGATCCAATAGTGAGTTTTTTATTTGAGGGTTGAAATGAAATTCCGGAAGCTACAGTAGCTCCATCATGTCATTTGGGATGTGTGTCTAAAATTTTAGATCTTTTGTAAGAAGTTTGGTTAGGTATTTTATCGAAAGCATGTTTTGTTAGAATTTGTAGTTTCTTAGGCTTAAATCATTGGTTAATTCGAGTTTCAGACATTGTTTTAGGTTGTTTACAAGTTGGTACAAGTTTGAATGAGGTATTAGGTGTTATTGGTGCTTTTGATTGACATCCTGGGGGACTCAGGATGATTTCAGATAGTTGACGGGAAGATCGGAGAAGTGTTGCAGTAGTTGTAGCATTGCTGCTTCTGGTATTCTCGCATCTGCGGCTTGGGAACCGCAGATGTGGCATGGAGGACCGTAGAAGCAGGATTGTCCAGGCTCATCAGGCTCCACAGATGCGGTGGAATTTTCGCAAAAGCGGATCCGCATCAACGAGATCGAGACCGTAGAAGCGAAAACTAGGCATTTTAGTGAAATCTGCATAAGCAGGACCGTGGGTGCAGTCCCTTGACCAAAGAAGCGAAAATTAGTGTAGTGAAATATGAAATTTGAGGCTTTAGATTCAAAAGTTGGAAAATAGAATTATATCTCGGGAGAGGGCAATTTGGAGAGGGATTTGAAGAGGAGATCATTGGGTAACGATTCTTAAACCCTTTCTAGTTATATTGAATCAATCTTTAGTTAATTTCATCATTTAATTTCAGAATTTGGTAGAAATTGGTGGAAACGTTCATAGACCTTTAATTGAGGATTTGAGGGCTTATTTGGACTCTGATTTTAGTGTTCTTGTTATGTATAGGCTAGTGAGAGTACGAGGTTTCTGAAAATGTTAATTTTATCCAATTCGGAAACATAGGCCTGAGGGGCATTTTGGTTATTTTACCTAATTTCGTGTCTTAGCTTTAAATTAAATTGTATAATCAATTTCTTGAGATGTTATTTACGATATGTAATTGAATTAAATATATTTCGGCCATTTGGAGTCGGATACTCGTGGAAAACGTGTGGTTTCGAGTTGATTTGGAGCTGGTTCGAGTTAAGTGGCTTGTCTAACCTTATATGGGGGACCTTTTCCCTTAGGATATGATATTTGGTAATTGAGTGCCTTGTGCGCGAGGTGGCGAGCGCGTACTTGAGCTAATTGTTGAAAATCCGGTTTTTACTTAAGATATTGAGACTGAGTTCTTCCGTATTTGCTTTATTCTACTTGAAACTATAGCCTGTGTTAAATTAGAAAAGCATGCTAAGTTGATTTAAATTTCCTATTTGCTTGAGTTGCCTTGATTGTACTACGTGAAGCATGTTAGGCTAGCACTACCTATTGCATGTACTTTTGTACTTCACTTCGGAATGACTTTTGGTTGTGGTTGCGCATTTACATTGGGATTACGAATGTGGGATTCCGGTAGCTCCCCCCTTTGTTAGTTTACTTTGGGTCTGCAAGTTCGATTCCCGATAGATCCCGCTGTATATTTACTTTGGGACTGCGGATTTGATTCCTGATAGATACCCCTGCATATTTACTTTGCGACTGCAGGTTAGGTTCTCGATAGATCCCCCTGCACATTAAGAGTTGGAATATGGGACGGTATCCCCAAAGATCCTTCGAATATACACATATGATGGACTACGAGATAGTATCCCGGGAGATCCACTGGAGAGTTGAGAAAAAGACTACACGGCAGTATCCTGGAGATCCTCATTGTTACCATTAGTATTGAGCTGTACATATTCCGTGTTTACTCCGTTACTTGTGTATTTGTTATTGCTTTTTTAGCATGTCCCATTCCATTGTTGTACTCATTATTACTGCTTGTTTCATTATTGATAACTCATATTATATTGCTTAACCTCAGTAGGGACCTGACCTTCTTCATCACTACACAACCGAGGTGAGGCTTGGCACTTACTTTGTACTGTTGTGGTGTACTCATGCCCTTTTTGTGCACGTTTTTCATATGCAGATCCAGGTACCTCCACTCAGGCACACTATA
The DNA here is from genome assembly GCA_026770625.1 of Nicotiana glauca. Classification (NCBI taxonomy): domain Eukaryota; kingdom Viridiplantae; phylum Streptophyta; class Magnoliopsida; order Solanales; family Solanaceae; genus Nicotiana; species Nicotiana glauca. Next base: position 6,651 of record MDKF010040443.1, on the reverse strand, counting down.
CCCGAGGTGGAGAGATCTAGCGGAGACTTCGAGGTACATCTACCGCATCCACAGTCTAGGAGTCTCTATCTTATTTCGTCTTTAGTATATAGTCTTTCCTTTCTTACGGTTGTTTAGACATTATGGAGTTAGAGCAGCGTATTACATTTCTATTAGCCTATGGTTCCCGTGAGTTTTCGGGTTTTGGGTGATATTGTAGACTTCCGTATTATTGAGTTGTATATGCCTAGCGACATTTATATACAGTTCTTATTTTATTTGTTCAATTTTAATTAATTATTCCACAAGTTATGATTATTTTTTGTAATGTTAGGATTACCTAGTCATAGGGACTGGGTGCCATCACGACATGTTCACGGAGGGCGAACTGGGGTTTTGACAAGTTGGTATTAGAGCTCTAGGTTCATAGGAGTCATGGAATACAGGCCGGTTTATTAGAGTCTCGTTGATTGGTACGGATATGTCTGTACATATCTACGGGAGGCTATGAAACTGTTAGCAAAATTTTAACTTCATTTGGTTTCCTTGTCGTGCGACATTTTGACATCACCAATTCTTAACTTTTGTCTTGAATTATCTCATAGATGGTGACGACACGCGCTACTGGGGATGATCAGGCACCCGTTCCCCCTACTGCAGCCGTCAGAGACTGGGGTCAGAGTAGGGGTTGAGGATGTGCACTTGGTGCAGCCAGAACACCTGCGTGAGCTGCCGTCGAGGCACCACCAGCAGATCCAGTCGGATCCCAGGCACCTGGCACGCCTACTACTGCCACTACTACTCTAGCTCTTCGGGAGACTTTTGCTTAGTTCATGAGTATGTACACCACCTTGGCTCAGGCAGGGTTGCTTCCCCTTGCTGCACCCACATCCCAGGCCAAGGGAGGAGCACCGACTCCCGTCACCCGTACTCCTGAGCATCGAGTGCATTTTGAGCAGGTTCACAAGATTATTCTCTCACCGCCAGCACTACCATTTCAGCCCGAGGACAGGGCAGCGACTTCTGAGGATGAGCAGCTGACGCTTGAGAGGTTCAAAAAGTACAAGCCTCCTGTATTTAGTGGATTAGTATCAGACGATGCCTTGGTATTTCTAGAGGAGTGCCACCGTATTCTTTGCACTATAGGCATAGTAGAGTCTAGTGGGGTTTCCTTCACTGCCTTCCAATTTCAAGGAACCGCCTATGATTGGTGGCACACATATGAGATAGACAGTCCAACCGAGGCTGCCTCACTGACCTAGACCTAGTTATCAGATATGTTCATGATAGAGTTTGTTCCTCAGAGTCTCTAGGACGCATGGCGCGGAGAGCTTGAGCATTTGCGTTAGGGTTCTATGACCGTTTGGAGTATGCTATCCGCTATACCAGGCTGGCTAGGCATGCATCAGTCTTGGTTGCTATAGTCTATCAGAGAGTTCGTAGGTTCATTAAGGGTCTTACCCCACCCATCAGCTCTAGCATGGCTCGAGAGTTGGAGATGGACATTCCTTATCAGTAGGTAGTGAGCATCGTTAGAATAATCGAGTGTATGCCCACCAGAGATCGAGTGGAGAGAGAGGCGAGGAGGTATCGAGAGTCGGGCCACTACTTTGGTGCCCGTGCCCCAGTAGCAGGTCATCATGGCAAGGGTTATGTGTTTTTCCCAGTCCATTCAACTCTTCTAGCAGGCAGCAGTGCTCAAGATCTGCCCATACCTCAGGAGCCTTACTATTCACCTCCAATTTCTAGTGCGCCTCCTGCACGGGGTTCTTCTAGGGGTCAGTCCAGCAGACCGGCCCTAGTCAGTCATAATCGTTGCGTCCTACTGGAGCTTGTTTCGAGTATGGTGATACACGCCATATGGTTAGGGACTACCCCAGACTTTGTAGAAGTGCATCTTCACAGACTGCTAAGCCACAACGTACTTCTTTGAGTTCTCAGGCCATAGTCACAGCTCATGCTGCTACCCCATCTGCCCAGCCGACTAGGGACGGAGGTCGGGGAGATAGACGCCACCCTCGAGAGAGGGATTGGGCCAGATGTTACACTATTCCTGCTCATACCGAGGTTGTTGCCTCCGACTCTGGCATTACATGTATTATACTAGTTTTTCACATAGAGGCATCGGTTCTATTTGATCCGGGCTCTACTTATTCTTTTATGTCTTCTTACTTTGCCCCACATTTGGGTGTACCTCCAGATTCTTTAAGTTCCCTTATTTATGTTTCTACTCATGTAGGGGATTCTCTTATTATGGACCATATTTATCGGTCATGTCTGGTTACTATTTATGGTTTTGAGACCACAGCAGATTTATTATTACTCGGTATGGTTGACTTTGATATTATCTTGGGCATGGACTGGTTGTCACCATAATTTGCTATTCTTGATTGTCACGGCAAGACTGTGACGTTGCCTATGCTAGGTATTCCGCGTGTTGAGTGGAGTGGTGCTTTATATCATACTCCCAGTAGAGTTATCTCTTTCCTTAAAGCTCAGCATATGGTTGAGAAGGGGTGTGCCTCATATTTAACTTATGTGAGAGATGTTAGTATTGATACCCCTTTTGTTGATTCAGTCCCAATGCTACGGGATTATCCCGATGTGTTTCCAACTGATCTTCTGGGCATGCCGCCCGATAAAGACATTGATTTTGGCATTGATATGTTACCGGGCACTAAGCCCATTTCCATTACTCCGTATCGCATGACTCCTCCTGAGTTGAAGGAGTTGAAGGATCAGTTGCAGGAATTACTTGATAACGGTTTTATTCGACCCAGTGTTTCATCATGGGGTGCTCTTGTATTGTTTGTGAAGAAAAAGGATGGTTCTATCCGTATGTGTATTAATTATCGCCAGTTGAACAAGGTTACAGTGAAGAACCGTTATTCTTTGCCTCATATTGATGATCTGTTTAACCAGCTTCAGGGCGCACATGTGTTTTCTAAGATTGACTTGCGCTCATGTTACCATCAGCTGAATACTTAGGAGCCAAATATCCCAAAGATTGCCTTCAGGATTCGGTATGGCCATTACGAGTTCCTTGTTATGTCATTTAGGTTGACCAATGCCCTAGCATCTTTTATGCATTTGATGCAAAGTGTGTTCAGGCCATATCTCGACTCGTTTTTTATTGCTTTTATTGATGATATCCTAGTATATTCCCGAAGTTGGGAAGATCATGAGCAGCACCTAAGGACCATGCTTCAGACCCTGAGAGAGAATAAGTTATATGCAAAGTTCTCAAAATGTGAGTTTAGGTTGAGTTCTATGGCATTATTAGGCCACGTGGTTTTGAGTGGGGGCATTCGGGTGGATCTGAGGAAGATAGATGATGTGCAAAGTTGGCCCAAGCCATCCTCAGCTACAGAGATTCAGAGTTTCCTTGGTTTGGCGGGCTACTACCGTCGTTTTGTGGAAGGATTTTCATAGATTGCGACCCCTACGACTAGATTGACCCAGAAGGGTGCCCTATTTCAGTGGACAGAGGAGTGTGAGGCAGGCTTTCAGAAGCTCAAGATAGCTTTGACTACAGACCCAATTTTGATATTGCCTACCGGTCTGGGGTCTTATACTGTTTATTGTGATGCCTCGAGATTTGGCCTCATAGTGGTGTTGATGCAGGACAGTAGGGTAGTTGCCTATTTGTCTAGACAGTTGAAGATACATGAGAAGAAACCTTGTCCATGACCTTAAGCTAGTTGTTATTGTTCATGCCTTGAAGATCTGGCATCATTACTTGTACGATGTGCCTTGTGAGATCTATACTAACCATTGGAGTTTGCAGCACTTTTTCAAGCAAAAGGATCTAAATATACATCAGAGGAGGTGGTTAGAGTTGCTAAAGGACTATGATATTACTATTCTATATCACCCGGGCAAGGCCAATGCGGTGGCTGACGTCTTGAGTCGCCGGGCGGAGATTTTGGGAAGTTTGGCATATTTACCAGCTTCGGAGAGGCCTATGGCAATGTATATTTAGGCTTTAGCCTGTCAGTTTGTGAGATTGGATATTTCGGAACCCAGTCGGGTTCTAGCTTGTGTGGTATCCCGATCTTCTTTATTTGATCGTATCAGGGAGAGGCAGTATGATGAACCTTGTTTGCTTGTCCTTAAGGACAAGGTCCAGCATGGTGATACCAGAGATGTGACCATTGGGGATGACGGGGTATTGAGGATACAGGGTCGAATTTGTGTGCCCTATGTTGATGAGCTTCGAGAGTTGGTTTTGGCAGAGGCCTATAGTTCGCGGTATTCCATCCATCCGGGTGCCGCGAAGATGTATCAGGACTTGAGGCAGCACTATTGGTGGAGGTGGATGAAGAAAGATATAGTTGGGTATGTATCCAGAAGCCTCAACTGCCAGCAGGTGAAGTATGAGCACCAGGGATCGGGTGGGTTGCTTTACCAGATAGCGATCACTGAGTGGAAGTGGGAGTAGATCACCATGGACTTTGTAGTTGGGCTCCCACGTACCTTGAAGAAGCTTGATGCCATTTGGATTATTGTGGATCGGCTGACCAAGTCCGCTCATTTCATTCCTGTGTGTACTACCTATTCTTCGGAGTAATTGGCAGTGATTTATATCCGGGAGATCGGTCGTTTGCATGGTATTCCATTCTCTATTATTTCGGACAGCGATACTAAGTTTACATCACAATTCTAGAGAGCCATTCAGCAGGAGTTAGGTACCCGGGTGGAGTTGATCACATCATTTCACCACTAGATTGACGGACAATCCGAGTGTACTATTCAGATTCTTGAGGATATGCTCCATGCATGTGTGATTGAGTTAGTAGGTTTAAGATGTTTCAAATATGGTCGGGGAGCGGGTTCTGCTACGAGTTTCGCCTATGAAGGGCGTCATGAGGTTTGCGAAGAAAGGGAAGTTGAGTCCGAGGTTTATTGGCCCTTTTGAGATTTTAAGGCGAGTTGGGGAAGTTGCTTCTGAGCTTGCCTTGCCTCCCAGTTTGGCCGGGGTTCATCTGATATTTCATGTTTCAATGCTCCGGAGGTATCACAGTGACCCGTCGCACGTGCTGGATTTCAGTTCAGTCCAGTTAGACAAGGATCTATCCTACGTTAAGGAACCAGTGGCTATATTGGACAAGCAGGTCAGAAAGTTGAGGTCGAAGAACATTGCTTCGGTAAAGGTTTAGTGACGGGGTTAGCTGGCCGATGAGGCGACCTGGGAGACCGAGCGGGATATGCGCAGCTAGTAACCTCATATTTTCACTACTTCAGGTATGTTCTCTATGCTCGTTTGAGGACAAAAAAATGTTTAAGTGTGGGAGGATCTAATGACCCGGCCGGTCGTTTTTAGAAATAACGCCCCGATCCCCTACAAACTACTTCCCTATGTTCATTTCTGCTATTTTGGTTTGCTGGGATGTTCGGTGTTGGGTTTTAGAGAGTTTTGGGACACTTACTACCTAAATGAGAGTTGAATTGTTGGAAAGTGGTCCGTAGTTGAAATAGTGTAAAGATGGCCTGATAATGGAAATTTGATGGTTCCGTTAGCTCCGTTAGGAGATTTTGGGGTTGGGTGTGTGTTCGAAATGTATTTTGGTGGTCCGTAGCTAATTTACTCTTGAAATGCCGAAGTTTAAATTTTTGAAGTTTCCGTTACGATAGTGAGTTTTTGATCGAAGGGTCGAAATGGAATTCCAGAAGCTGCAGTAGCTCTATCATATCATTTAGGATATGTGTGCAAAATTTTAGGTCTTTTGGACGAGATTTGTTTAGGTTTTTTTATCAAAAGCGTGTTTTATTAGAATTTGAAGTTCATTAGGCTTAAATCATTGGATAATTTGAGTTTGCAATGTTGTTTTAGGTGTTTTAAGAGTTGGTACAAGTTTGAATGAGGTATTAGGTGTTATGTGTGCTTTTGGTTGAAGTCTCAGGGGCCTTGTGATGATTTCGGATGGTTAAGGGAAGATCGGAGAAGTGTTGCAGCAACTGAAGCATTGCTGCTTCTGGAATTTTTGCATCTACATCTTGGGAACTGCAGATGCGGTACCGCAGCTGCGGCATGGAGGACCACAGAAGCGGATTTTTCCAGGCTCATCAGGCTCCGCAGATGTGGTGGAATTTCTACAGAAGTGTATACGCATCTACAAGATTAGGACCGCATAAGTGGAAAATGGGCATTTTATTGAAAGCCGCAGAAGAGGCATAAGTTCCGCAAAAGCGGGACCGCATGTGCGGTCCTTTGACCGTAAAAGCGGAAATCACTGGAGTGAAATATGAAATTCAAGGGTTTAGTTTCAAAGTGTGAAAAATCGAATTGGAGCTCGGGAGATGGCAATTTTTAGAGGTATTTGAGTAGGAGATCATTAGGTAATGATTCTTAAACCCTTTCTAGTTATATTCCATAAATCTTTAGTTAATTTCATCATTTAGTTTCGGAATTTTGGTTGAAATTTGGGGAAAATTTTTAGATCTTTAATTGATGATTTGAGGGGTCATTTGGTCTCCGATTTCAGTGTTCTTGTTATGTACAGACTCGTAAAAGTACGAGGTTTCTGAAAATGTTAATTTTATCAAATTCTGAAATGTTGGCCTGAGGAATAGTTTGGTCATTTTACCTAATTTCGCGTCTTAGCTTCAAATTAAATAGTATAGTCAGTTGCTTGAGATGTTATTTACGATATGTAATTGAATTGAATAGAT
>MU761191.1:0-29071 GCA_026770625.1 Nicotiana glauca | reverse complement strand
TGTGAAATAATGAACCAAGAATCGGAATATGACGAAGAAGAGGCTTTTAGGGAAATAAATCGAGAACTGGAACACTTTGAGAATAAACCTAAGCCGAATTTGAATGACACAGAACCAGTTAATTTGGGAACTTCTGAAGAAATCCGAGAGACCAAAATAAGCATTCACACAGATGAGAAAAAGCTGGATGCAATAATTCAACTCTTGTGTGAGTTTAAAGATGTGTTTGCTTGGTCATACGATGACATGCCAAGATTAGGTGTTGATCTATGGTGCATAAATTGCCAATCTACCCTGATTGTCCCCCAGTTCAACAGAAACAGAGGAAGTTCAAGACTGATATCGGTGATAAGATCAAAGAAGAAATCACAAAGCAGTTGAAAACAGGGGTAATCCGGGTGATCCAGTATACTACGTGGCTGGCTAATGTAGTTCATGTGCCGAAGAAAGATGGGAAAACTTGGGTGTGTGTGGATTACCGAGATTTGAATAGGACAAGTCCCAAAGACAATTTCCCCCTGCCCAACATCCACATCCTTGTTGATAACTGCGCCAAACATGAGATATAGTCTTTCGTGGATTGTTATGCAGGATATCACCAGGTGTTGATGGATGAGGAAGATGCCGAGAAAACTGCTTTCACTACACCTTGGGGTACTTACTGTTATCGGGTTATGTCGTTCGGTTTAAAGAACATCGGGGCAACATACATGAGAGCCATGACTGCTATTTTTCATGATATGATGCATCAAGAGATAGAGGTGTATGTAGACGACGTGATCATCAAGTCCAGAACTCAGGAAGATCATGTTTGAGACTTGAGGAAATTTTTCGAGAGGCTGCTAAAGTATGATTTAAAGCTAAATCCGGCTAAATGCGCCTTCGAAGTCCTATCGGGCAAGCTTCTAGGTTTCATAGTAAGCAGAAGAGGTATCGAGTTAGATCCAACAAAGATAAAGGCTATCCGAGATGTACCTCATCCAAGAACAAAGAAAGACGTGATGGGTCTATTGGGTAGGTTAAACTATATCAACCGATTCATTTCTCAACTGACTAGCACATGTGAACCCATATTCAAGCTATTGAGGAAAGATGCAGCAATCAAATGGACAACTGAGTGCCAGGAGGCCTTCGACAAGATCAAAGAATATCTTTCAAATCCTCCAGTTTTGGTCCCGCTAGAGCCTGAGAGACCCCTGTTCTTGTATCTGACGGTATTAGAAAATTCTTTCGGTTGTGTCCTCGGGCAGCATGACATAACTGGAAAGAAAGAGCAGGCGATCTATTACTTGAGCAAGAAGTTCACCGATTATGAAGTCAAATACACTTTGTTGGAAAGGACGTGTTGTGCTTTGACATGGGTCGCTCAAAAATTGAGACATTATCTTCAAGCTCATACTACTTACCTCATAACCAGGTTAGATCCTTTGAAGTACATATTCCAGAAACCAATGCCTACGGGGAGATTGGAAAAGTGGCAAATCTTGCTTACTGAATTCGACATAGTCTATGTCACTCGCACGACAATGAAAGCCCAGTAATTGGCGGATCATTTGGCTGAAAACCCGGTTGACGAGGAATACCAACCATTGAGTTCTTATTTTCCAGATAAAGAGGTGAAGACGATAGAAGTAATCCCTGAGGATGCTCCTGCTTGGAAAATGTTCTTTGATGGGGACATAAATGCCAAAGGTGTAGGAATTGGGGCAATTTTGATCTCACCCACTGGTCAACACTATCCGGCTACAGCTAGGCTCCGTTTCTTTTGTACGAACAACACGGCAGAATATGAAGCCTGCATCATGGGCATGAATATGGAAATTGATCAGGATGTTGAAGATTTGCTGATCATGGGAGATTCTGATCTGATTATCCGGCAAGCCCAGGGTGAATGGGAAACTCGAGATGTCAAGCTTATTCCTTACCGGAAGCACGTGGAAGATCTCGGCAAGCGATTCAAATCAATAGAGTTGAGGTACATCCCGCGGTGTCACAATGAACTAGCCAATGCACTTGCCACTTTAGCTTCAGTGTTACCTTATCCAGGCAATGTCCACATCGATCCCTTGGAAATCCAAATCAGGGAAAGACACGGTTACTGTAATGTAATCTAGGCAGAACCAAATATCCAGCCATGGTACCATGATGTTAAGAGGTTTTTGAAAATAAAAGAATACCCCGAACATGCTACTGGAGATCAAAAGAGAACTATTAGGCGGCATGCGAGTGGTTTCTTTTTGAGCGGCGAGGTCTTGTATAAAAGAACCCCGGATCTTAACTTGTTAAGATGTGTTGACGCCGAGGAAGCAGGAAGAATCATGCATGAAGTACACGCAAGAGTGTGTGGACGTCATATGAATGGGTATGTCTTGGCAAAGAAAATCCTTCGAGCCGGGTATTATTGGATAACTATGGAGAAAGATTGCTTCAGCTTCGTCCGGAAATGCCATCAGTGTCAGGTGCATGGAGATCTTATTCATGCACCTCCAACAAAGCTACATCCTATGTCGGCACCGTGGCCTTTTGTCGCCTGGTGTATGGATGTCATTGGTCCGATTGAGCCAAAAGCTTCAAATGGGCACATATTCATATTGGTTTCTATTGACTACTTCACAAAATGGGTTGAAGCCATCACTCTCAAATCGGTCATTAAGAAAGTCGTGGTAGATTTTGTGCACTCCAATCTTATTTGCCATTTTGGTATTCCTGCAACTATCATCACAGATAATGCTGCAAACCTGAATAGTCGTATGATGGAAGAAATATGTGAACAATTCAAAATAACGCATAGGAACTCCACTCCTTATCGGCCCAAAGCCAATGGCGCTGTTGAAGCAGCGAACAAGAACATCAAGAAGATTTTGAGAAGGACAATCCAGAGTTCCAAGCAGTGGCATGAACAATTGCCTTTTGCCTTACTAGGATATCGCACTATAGTAGTACATCAGTAGGAGCAACCTCGTACTTGTTGGTTTATGGGACCGAGGCCGTGATGCCGGCAGAGGTAGAAATTCCTTCGCTCCGGACCATTGTTGAAGCGGAAATTGAAGATAGTGAATGGGTTAAAACTCGATTGGAGCAGTTGACCTTACTTGACGAAAAGCGAGTAGCTGCAGTCTGTCATGGGCAGTTGTACCAACAAATAATGGCCCGTGCTTACAACCAGAAAGTGCGACCCAGGAATTTTGAAGTAGGCCAGCTAGTGTTAAGACGCATTCTTCCCCATCACCCGGAAGCAAAAGGAAAATTTGCTCCTAATTGGAAGGGTCTGTACATCATCAAGAAGATATTGCCAAGAGGATCGTTATATCTGAGTGATATTGAAGGAAATGATCCTGAAACAACTGTGAATGCGGACGCAGTCAAAATGTACTATGTCTGAGTCTGCTTCGGTGATGTCTTTGTGCATTTGAGATGATGAAGGCTTTTATTCCTGCTACCCAAACACTATCAACCCTTTTGCAAGCCCTTTTGATCCGGTTACATTTCTTTGGCTACCCTCTTTGGAATCCAAAAGCACTGTTGAAACAATTAAAAAAAACACACAAATGATATACTTGAACTACGTCTGACTTGATTCCGAAATGATACGCAGGCAGCCTCCCTCTGGGTTTCAGTCACACAACACCAAAAATCCAAATTTCCCGAAAGTGAAACTGGGGCAGATGTTATAATGGTTTGACCATGAGCCCACCAAATGGTTCCAAAGTTGTAATTTCGTCCACAATTCCTTTTACCCAAAACCGAGTACAAGTCCTTCGGATCAATTGCCAAAGGCGGGGGAAACTAAAGAAATATCATTGTTGAAAGCCGATGCATTCTAAATTGAGAGAAATAAATGAGAGAGTCTTATCGGTGAAAACCTTCGGGCACCATGAGGCGACGGGAGTTAGAGAAACCAAAAATGAGAGAGCCCGTTTAGTGAAAACTCGCAAAAAGCACTATCGGGCAATGGTGAAAAGAGAAATGAGAGAGGTCGATTAGCGAAAACCCGCAAAAGGCGTTGTCGACCGAAAAGAGGATTTCACCACTAAAGGTCCTGGCAGGGTTCCCTGGTTTGGAAACATAGATCCGTTTGGTTCATGAGAAAATGCAAGTTCGTGAGGATCGGACATCCAATCCAAGAAGCATGTCATGTCAATTTGAAGCCAGCATACACCCCAGATAAGTTCTTCTTTTTCCCCCGAAAGGGACACTTCTATTTTAAATTCATTTTTTTCGCTCTTTGTTTACCTTTCCTTGAATCCCTTTCGGCTTAACCCTAAATTCCAAAACTTGTTACGAAGAAAAGGTGGCAGGACCGGTTTTACAGAGTTCCGTCTGGAAAGAGGCGAAGAAAATACCCAGCCTCAGTGGTGCGTCAGTCCAATCCCGACTGATCATGATGTTTGATTACCTCCAAAGTAAAGGCATTGGAAAAGAAAGAAAGTCAAAGGCAAAGGTCTGGAAAGCAGAATGAGGTGGAAGAACCAAAGCCTTACACGGGTGAATCATTATAAAATCCTGAAATTTGAGTCTTATCAGTTTGAAAGGGGGTCGCCCTCAAAGCCAATAAACGGCAAAGTTCTCAATGGAAATGAGGTCGGGATCAAGCAATTGATATGATCAAGGCCTCCAAACCAACCACCGTTTCAAACTGACAATTGTTCTTTGTTTGGAAAATTGAAACAGGTACCATCCAAAGCAACCATGCAAGAAGCAGGTGCAGCCCAAAAGAAAGAAAAACGCGCAAGTGCTGAAGCAACTTTGCAGCAAATAATCAATGCAAAAGGAAAGTTTCCTCCAAGTTCTTTCCTGCTTTTTATCAAAAAAAAAAAAGATAACAAAAGAAGAAAATCCCAAAAGAAGATAGTTTAGAAATCCCAATACCAACCTGGTACTTCCTTAGCCAACATTAGGGCTCCAATCCATGAGTTGAGCGGTTTTCCTTTAGCTAACATTAGGGCTCCAATCCCTGAGTTGACCAATTTATCCTTAGCCAACATTAGGGCTCCAATCCCTGAGTTGAGCGTTTTTTTTTCTTTAGCCAACATTAGGGCTCCAATCCCTGAGTTGAGCGATTTTTTCTTTATCCAAGATTAGTGCTCCAATCCCTGAGTTGACCGATTTTTCCTTTAGCCAACATTAGGGCTCCAATCTCTGAGTTGACCAATTTATCCTTAGCCAACATTAGGGCTCCAATCCCTGAGTTGAGCGGTTTTCCTTAACCAATATTAGGGCTCCAATCTCTGAGTTGAGCAGTTTCTCCCTTAGCCAACATTAGGGCTCCAATCCCTGAGTTGAGCAGATTTTCCTTAGCCAACATTAGGGCTCCAATCCTTGAGTTGAGTAGTTTACCTTAGCCAACATTAGGGATCCAACCCCTGAGTTGAGCGATTTACCCTTAGCCAACATTAGGGCCCCAATCCCTGAGTTGAGCAAGTTTTCCTTAGCCAACATTAGGGCTCCAATCCCTGAGTTGAGCGAGTTTCCTTTAGCCGACACTAGGGCTCCAATCCCTGAGTTGAGAAAGTTTTCCTTAGCCGACATTAGGGCTCCAATCCCTGAGTTGAGCAAGTTTTCCTTAGCCAAAATTAGGGCTCCAATCCTGAGTTGAGCAAGTTTTCCTTAGCCAACATTAGGGCTCCAATCCCTGAGTTGAGCGAGTTTTCTTTAGCGGACATTATGGCTCCAATACCTGAGTTGAGCAAGTTTTCCTTAGCCAACATTAGGGCTCCAATCCCTGAGTTGAGAAGTTTACCTTAGCCAACATTAGGTCTCCAATCCCTGAGTTGAGCGAGTTTCCTTTAGACGACATTAGGGCTTCAATCCCTGAGTTGAGCAAGTTTTCCTTAGCCGACATTAGGGCTCCAATCCCTGAGTTGAGCAAGTTTTCCTCAGCCGACATTAGGGCTCCAATCCCTGGGTTGAGCAATTTTTTCTTTAGCCAATATTAGGGCTCCAATTCATGAGTTGAGCGATTTTCCTTTGGCTGACATTAGGGCTCCAATCCCTGAGTTGAGCAATTTTTCTTTAGCCAATATTAGGGCTCCAATCCCTAAGTTGAGCATTTTTTCTTTAGCCAATATTAGGGCTTCAATCCCTGAGTTGAGCGATTTTTCTTTAGCCAATATTAGGGCTTCAATCCCTAAGTTGAGCATTTTTTCTTTAGCCAATATTAGGGCTCCAATCCCTGAGTTGAGCGATTTTTCTTTAGCCGACATTAGGGCTCCAATACCTGAGTTGAGCATTTTTCTTTAGCCAACATAGGGTTCCAATCCCTGAGTTGAGCGTTTTGCCTTTTGCAAATATTAGGGCTTCAATCCCTGAGTTGCACTTTTTAGATTTGGGGTTTCCAATCCCCTCATCAATTCCGTAGATTTTTATGGCAAATAACTCATGAAATTTTCCTAGTGAAACTGGGGCAGAAAAATTTCGTTCGTTGTTTGTTTTGTTGTCTGAGCAGGTCAATCTTAAGACACAAGGTGCGAGATGACCAATGGAATGAGTCTCAACCCAGAATCAAGAAAATAAGAAAAGAACAAAAAGAAAGGAACTCAAATATGAAGCAAGCGAGGGTGCGGATGGCTCGAAATCTGATTGAAGTCACAAGCTCCGCCAATCCTGTTTTTGCTCTGATTGAAGTCACAAGCTCCGCCAATCCTGTTTTTGCTCAATGTTGCAGGAAGAAACAAGCACTTACAACTTGCGAGCATCAAGATTTAGATCGAAGTCTACAGCAAAATTAGCTAAGACTCAAGATAAAGTTCAAAAGAATTATAGATAGGAATCTTGTAACTCATAGTTGGTAGGCATAGCTAGCTTAGCTTCGATTTTCCTCTTGGTGTAATAAGGAGGTCAGTAAGCAGTAGCAGCAGCAACAACAACAATAACAGTGAAACCACAGTTTCATGGTAGTCCCAGCTACCGAAACTTCCCGAACTACATTGACCTGATTCCCTTTTAGCCAAGGATATGTAGGAGGCCTCCCGAAGCAAAGGCTCGGTCAAAATCTTTCAAAAATGCTTCACACGGGGTACTTGAACGGGCAAAAATTGCTCGTATCCGCTCATTTATCTTCGCGAAAACTCTTCGTATTTCTGGGCAAAGAGGGGCAGCTGTGAGCACGTGATTTTTGCCCTATATGAGAATTACCCTCAAAGAATTCAAAATAAAATAGTTTTGTGTTTTGTGTGATTTTGTGGATTTTTTTTGTATTATTTTGTCTTTTATTGTTTGCATTTGTTTGTGCATGTTTATTTGTTTAAATTAAAATACAAAGATATGTCGCATCTTGCACCTTTTTGGTTTAATTGTACAATTAAGAGTAATTAAGTTTTATTTTACAAAAATGAAAATCACAAAAAAAAAAATACACTTTGCATTTTAGCATTTAAAGGTCTAGTTGTGTGATTTTATTTCAAATTGGTATTTAATGGTGTGTTAATTGTTAGTAGAAGTTAATTGGATTTTTGTAATTTAATATAGGATTTTAATGTTTTTAAATTAGGAATTAAAAGAAAAGAAATGGAAAATAAGAGGAAAACGGATTGGGCCATCTTAATTTGGACAAAAAACCAGGCCCAAAGCACTCCTTCACCCGGTTCGGTCGTTCAAACACCCAAACGACGTCGTTCCCGTCACACCCTATCCTGACCATTGATCTCACTTGATCAACGGTCCAAACTCTCCCTCTATACCCGTTCCCAACCCGACCTGACCCGTTTGCCCATAACCCGGTCCACTACATAACCAAAACGACCCCGTTTGGTTTNTTAATCCTGCCATTTTAATATACCAACTCCAATACCCTACCCCCCAAACCGAACCAGACCACCCCTCTCACTCGTCTCTCTAACCTCAGAGACCCTCCTATAACGCCGCCTACTACCACCGTGCTCCGCCCACCGAAAATCGCCTCACGGCGGTTCCGGTGGGCCAAATGTCCCCAGTTTTACACCCTAAGATCCCCATAACCTCCCCTTCCCAACCCTCATACCAGCTAACTTCGAATCCATGTAGATCGTCTCGAATCTTCAATTGAAGAATTGAGCAAAACCCTAACCGCCTCCGTTTACCACCAAACTTACACCCTGTGACCCCTGGACCTCCCTCACTACTAGAACACCCTTGGCTTCCTTCGAATCAAGCCCAAACGCCTCGAATCTTGATTTCGAATCAAGAACCCTAACAGCCGCCACAAGACCCCAGTGGCGGCGGCGCCTCCCTTTGACCCCAAATCCACACCCCATCACCACTAGACCTCCATCATCCCATACCCACCTCCATTTCCCTTCGAATATCACCCCAACTCTTCGAACACTAACGCACAGAAAACCCCTTATTTTAATTCAAAGTCCGAACATGGTATGTGAGGATTTGTTTGGTTTGAATTAGATTTTAGCCGTGTGTTTTCATGTTGAAAACACACGGTTAAACTCTGTTTCAATCCAAATAAAAAAAAAGAGATGAAAGGCAGTTCGTGTTTGGTCCGCCATAATTTCCGGGTATTGTTTTCAATTCTCTTTTCTTTTATTTTTATCTGTTGGCTTTTGTTTCACTTTCATTGCTTCTCCTTCTCCTTCTTCATTTCTGTTTTGATTCTGTAATTGAACCAGGCCTTTGTTCGTATGAGATTAGCTCGTCAGTGTTTGAATTTGCTTAATTTGTTTAATTCTGGCAAATGTTTGAATTGCTTAATTGAGTCGTTTATTGAATCAAACTGTTTGATTGTTTAAAATGTCATTAATTGGTCATTAGCTTTTGTGTCAATCTGTACCATCTGTTGATTGATTCAGGAGTTTGTTTTAATGGATGAATTTGATTTAATTCACTGAATTAAACTGCTAATGGAAGCCATGTTGGTCAAGCATGCTTGAACTAAATAATTCAGTTTGTCCATAATTAAATGGAATTAAAATATTGGTTGGACATTCAGTAATGGTCTGCAGAGAATAACATGTATCTTAGACTTAAAAACTGAAAAGAAATACACTCTGAAAAGGTTGTAAGAGTTAGTGCCTGTAAAATGTTAAAAATAAAGAAGCATGAGGGCTGAAGGATAAAAGGGTATGGGAAGGAATAAACAGGCTGGAAAAGTGAACACTTTGAATTAAAAAAAAGGTCAGTTCTAGTCTATAAAGAGGAGGATACATACAGAACTAAGAGAGGAAGAGATTCAAAAGGAGAGAAAGATACTGTTTCATTGATACTGTTTCATTGAATTTTCTTTTATTCTTCGCTTCCAATTTCGAATTCCAACTTGATAAGGCTACATTTGGTTCAGTGAATGTGAGGAAGGAACTTCACTGATTCTTCATTGATTTTGAAAGTTTAAAATCAAGAGACGACTGCACTGTTTTACTGTTGCATTGAATCTGTTTTTGGTGATTTTCTACAATTCTTTATAGTGTTGAAATAACTTTGGGTATCTGATAGCTTAAAGGTTGAAATCAAGTTTATTTGGGGCTTTTATGGTTCATGCTTGGTTTGGTTTGATGTTGTTCGGAGTGTGTCTGTATTTCTTCTGAACTTTGAAATTGTCCTGGGTTTAACTCTGTTGGTGCTACTGCTGTCTTTGATCTGTTGCTGCTGAACTTGCTGACCCTGCCTTCTTTCATTTTTGCCTTGATTCCAGGTACACAACCTAACTTTGGCAATTGTAAGCTTAAAGCATGAAGATTGAGTATATATATGAAGAATTGAAGTTTTTGATTTAATCTTTTTCTTTTGATTTGTGTGTTTAAACCTTGACTCATTGATGTTGTGTAGATCTCTTTAGTTTTATAGTAATTAGACGGAAATCAAGTTGTGTGAAAGGTGTTTAATACATTTCTCATTAATATATGTTAGCATCTGATGATTGGCTTTTGTAGTCAAAAGTGGACTATACCGGATTAGTAAATGTAGCTATACTGTTAGTCATTCTACCTCAAATACACATGAGCTTTTGAATATGAGATTTAATTGCAATTAAAATTTATGTTGGGTTAATAGAATAAGTTGAGTTAGTTCAGTTGAATTCCTGCTAGTAGCTTCATAATTTGTTCAAAAGGTAACAAGATAGAGCATTAAGCATTTGTGGTAATTCTCAGTTTATGATTAAATAGGGTTTGGCCGAGTTGATCTGGTATGAGTTGAGTTCCAGTAAGACGAAAGTATTGAATTTAGATCATTTAAGTTGGTATGATAATTAAGTGGAAGGTATCACATGAGTATTGCAAATTGTAAGCATATATGAATTGTTTAGTTTAAGTGTAAAAGTTGAACATGAATTTCAGCCTGTCCGTTTACCTGCTAAATTCCCAATTGTGTAAAGTGTCTGCCTGAACAACTTTGAGCATCAAATTAGTCTACTTTAAACATCCGCTAATGGATTGGAAAAGGTTATAACATGTGGCCCTAACTGAAATAGCCAATACGCTCCTGATCCGCTTCCCTCACTTTAAGGTGGGCTCATTTATTCCACTAGTTTCTCCCCCATCTCATGACTCTGATTTGCTAAAGGATTCTATTTTGTTTAAATGTAGATGTGAATTCAAGGCCCAAATATCTTAAGTGCTTTCATAAGTAATGCTTCAACAATCTGATTAATTAGGATTTCCTTTTTCTTTTAGAGACAAATAAAAAAAAAATCCATAGTCGCCTTAGGTTTGCCCTTTTAAATAAATGAGACGAGCCTCGCCAAATAAAACGCAAAAGCTGTGGGTCCCTCAGAAGATGGTTTAAAAATACTTAGAATACGGGATGAGCCGTCTAGCGAACTTCACGGCTTTCCCCAAAGATAATAACGCGTTAGACTTTTTAGGCACGATTTTAATTAAATTACATTCTTAAACTCGGGTGCGCATTTATGTGACCCTAATCCAAATCTCAACGGAGTCGAAATGCATTAACAACCACGGGTGCATTGATTGCGACGTGGCTCGAGATGCATTTTCACGAAGTTGCAATTCTATTGAAAAATAATAATAAAAGAGGTTTAAAGTTAATAAAAGCACATAAGTTATAACATGTATTAAAATCCTATATTTAACCATTATAACAATTTAAGCGACCGTGCTAGAACAACGGGATCCGGGGGTGCCTAACACCTTCCCTCGGGTCAACATAATTCCTTACTTAGAATTTCTGGTTCACAGACTTCATTTGGAAAGTCGAAAATTTCCTCGATTTGGGATTCAAGATAAACCGGCGACTTGGGACACCAAAAGTCAAACCTTTCCCAAGTGGCGACTCTGAAATAAATAAATAATCCCATTTCGAATAATGTCACTTAAAATTGGAAAAAATCCCTTATACATTTTATCCTTTGGGGTAGGCGTATAAAAAGGAGATGCGACAGTATCACAACCACATTTTAAATTGCCGAAATTGAAACAAGGGCAGAAAATCTCGGTTGGAACCGACCGAAAGGAAAGGCAAGCACCAAACAGAACAAGGAAGACAACACAAGTTTTAAAGGAAAGCAGTTTCAAAGGAAAATAATTCAAGTTTCAAGGGGAAATGGTTCAAGAGGCAAGGGAAAACAATGTCAAAAGAAAAGAGTTATTAAGTTGTTGAAGTCGGGAGTCCGCCCGGAGAACGGAGGCGTTACCTTTTAAGTTGTTGAAGTCGGGAGCTCGCCCGAAGAACGGAGGCGTATCTTTCAAGAGAAGTCAGGAGCCCGTCTGGAAAGTGGAGGAATACAACAAAAATCAAGAGAAATACATTCAAGATCAAGAAGTCGGTGCAAAGCGGCAACAATGGTCAAAAGAAGGTAGTTCAATCTTTGAATGAAAGACAATTCGAATTTCACAAGAAGGAAAGAAGCAGTTCGAGTTTGGCAATCGGACATCCACTTGAGTAAGAGAAGACTACAAGTCAATTCAGAAATAAAGAAACATCAGAGGAAACACAAGTCAACAAGACAGCAAGGCAACACGAGACACAAGAGCAAGTTTGAAGGTCTAGATAAGATTTTGTAATTCGTAGACTATAGTTTAGTCTAGCTTCTTATTTTCTTTTAGCATGGTGTAATAAGGAGGTCAGAAAGCAGTAACAGTAGTAGCAACAACAGTAACAACGAAGCCACAGCTTCACGGTAGTCCCAGCTACCAAAACTTCCCGAACTATATTGATCTGATTCCTTTTTAGCCAAGGATATGCAAGAGACCTTTTGAAGCAAAGGTTCGGTCAAATCTTTCAAAAAATGCTTCACACGGAGTACTCAAATGGGCAAAAATCGCTCGTATCTGCTCACTTTATCTTTGCACAAAAACTCTTCGTGTTTCCGGACAAAGAGGGGCAGCTGTGAGCACGTGATTTTTGCCCTTGTACGAATTACTCCAAAAGAATTAAAAAATAAAATAATTTTCCTTTGTGTGCAATTTTGAGATTTTTTGTGGCATTTCGTTAATTATTTGTTTTTGCATGTGCATGATTATTTTGTCTTAATTAATAAGAAAATACAAAAAAATATAATTTGCATTTTTGGGGGTTAATCTCATAATTTTAAAAGCTCATTACTTATTTTTATAAAATGAAAACAAAATATAGCATACTTTGTATTTAATGTCAAATTGTGTGATTTTATTTTAAATTGGTAGTTAATTATGTGTGATAATTGCTATTAAAAGTTAATTAGTACTTTTTATAAGTTAATTTAGTTTAGGATTTTAGTTTTGGAAAAGAAATTAAAAAGGAAATAAAAGAAAAAAGGAAAAAAGGAAAAATGAAAGGAAAATCGGACTGGGCCAAAATGACCACAGCCAAATTCAAACACCCATTTTACCTGGTCCAATTTGATATGGCAATACGACCGTCCAAACGACGTCATTTCTGTCACGCTCAATCTGAGCCGTTGGATTAGATCAATGTAACGGTCCAAATCACCCCTTTTGTAACCCGTATCCAGCCCGACCCTGATCCATCTCCCTAACCCGGTCCACCCCTTTAACCAAACGATGACGTATTAGTTAGTCAATTAATCCAGGCCGTTGATCTTAATTGATCTAACGGCATGTGTTTAATCCCCCACCCATGTATATATACCTCAAAGCATACCCCGCCCCCCCAAGACAAACCCTTCCTCGCCTCATCGTCTCTAATCTCAGAGACCAAACGAACCCACCACCACAAACCACCGTCGACCACCCACCGGAAGTTGCCTCACGGAGGGTTCTGGTGGTCCAAACACCTCCATTTTTACACCATAAGATCCCCTCGACCTCCCCATCCCAAATCCCTAAACCTTATCTCTCGAATACCAGCCGATGTCTTCGAATCTTCAATCGAAGAATCAGTCAAAAATCCTAGCTTGTCCAATTGACCCCAAACTTACACCAAATGACCACCTAACATCCCTCATCCCTAAGCTGCCACTAGTTCCCCTCGAATCATCCCAAAACCTCTCGAATAACGAATCGAAACCGAGAACCCTAATGCCACCACAAGGTTCCCCTGTGGCGGAGCTGCCTCGAACCAGTCCCAACAACTATCCAAGGTATCATCTTGAGTCTGTGGTCATCTCAAGACTGCTTAATCTCAAAATAATGCACTTCGCCTTCTTTTCACAAAGAACGTACAATTTACACTGTCTCGAGGTCAAGGCAAAGCTGCCAATTGGCGTTCGAATGTATTTAGATAAGTACTCTGTTCTTTATTGTCGTTTAATTATGCCTTTCACCTTCTACTCTTTTCTTCTTTTTCTCTGAAATATAGATAGGTCTGTGTTTCGATAGAAATTTAGTTTAGTTTCGAACCTAGTTCCTTGATTGTATTGTAGTTAATTCATATTTATTTTGTTTAAAGTTGAGTAGTTCTCGTCAAGTTATTTGATGTCGAGTGTTTTATTTTCTGGTCCTTAGATTCTGAACTTCAGGGCTCATCGTCAGTATACTTTCAGTGTTCCTACATTCGATTTAAGGTTAATGTAGAATTGTGAATATAGTTAGTTTATTCCCATGTACCTGTACCAATCGTGACTTGAAATCTGACCTTAGTAGTTCAATATAATTTTATTCTGAATCATTACTCTTTATTTTAATGCTATTTGATCTAATATAAGTTCAAGCTTGAATTGATTTTGATGAGTTGAATTGGTTATAGCTGATGGGGTCTGGTACAAATTAAAGGGGAATTAGGTTAGGATAGTAGTTTCAAGGATTTCATAAGGATAATTTGGGATTTAAAAGTTAAAAATGGTTTAACTTTGAGTGGTCTGACATTAAGTACTAATGTACCATTAAACTAATGCATTTGTTTAATAATAGTGGGGAATAAAATATAATAGTACGGGGAGGTTTAAGGGGAGTGATTAAACAAGTAAGTCACCCATAACCCTCGAATAAAACAATAGAATGGTACACTTAGTAGTGACTGTCAAGGAAGATGATGGGAGAAGGAGTTCTTTTAATTGAGTTAAAGTGCTCCCAAGAGTTAAAAAGGTGAGGGGACTTTGGGTATAAATAAACGACATTCAGATCAGTTTAAGAGGTTCGGAAATCAGTTTTCTGAGAGCATTTTTGAGAGCTAAGGCATTCAGTCTTAAAGAGTTTGAGAGTTTTGAAAGCTAAAAGTCAGTTTTTGAGCTTAAAAGATCAGTTTTGAAGGTTAGTTTTAGACTGATTTTCTGAGAGCAGTTTGGAGAGTTTTGAGACTAATTACATATTTAGAATAGAGATATACACACTGAGAGTATTGTTCCATTGGATTTTGGATTCAGTTTTTGAGTTTCAATAGTTGATCGTGATTTCCCATCCTGAGTCCAATTTATTGGAGCTTCTTTTGGGGTCTGTTGGTCCAAATTTTGGGTTCAGTAGAGTCTTTGTGATTGTTTTGCTATTGATGTGTTTCTGTTGAGGTTTCCTGGGTTTGTTGTGAAGCTGTTTTTAGTCCAAATTATTCATGTTTGGTTGATTTTGGCTGTTTGTGATTGTTGTCGATGTGTTTGGAGTAATTCATTAGTCTGCTGTTGCTGATTACTCTTTCTTCTTCTTCTTCTATTTCCATTATCCAGGTACACAATTGTATCCCTGATATCTACGAGTTGAAACATGCAGAACTGAGTTCGTGTGAAATGTGCAGAAATGAATTGATTCCAGATTTATGTTTCATCATTTAAATTCATAGTTGTTGTTTATGTTTTCTTTTACTTTGTTTTGTACCAAATAGACTGTAAACTGTTGTATCTCGGATTCAATAAGTCTACTTTACATGTGGAATACTAGTTGTAACTACTTTCAGGTTAGGTTAGTAGAGTAGATTACGTTAGTTGTAGTTAATCTCATGTTATCTGTTCTTTTCATACATATGTTCAAAGGTAGTTCATAAAATAGAACATTTAGTCGATTACTGTTAGTATTCAACCTGGGGTAATTAAACTGATTTCGCAACATGATTATTAATCCTCTTAGGTGATTATAATTTTATAAGTGTTAGCATTAATTTACATTGCATTAACCTCACACAGATATGTGTTCTAAATTTAGTTAATACGTAAAAGTAAAATAGTCCTTTAAAGTTAATGTGGTAATTTGGCAAAAAATTCCAGAATAAAGGTTCCAGTTGATAAATTTGTTCATTGTAAATTGTTGAACACACTTATACTAATATAGAATAACTTCAATAAGCATTTAGTATAGTTAAAATCGCGGATCTGCTTGGTTTAATGAATTAGCCTATTTTGCAAGGTTCTTGGGCCTTAGCACTCTAGTGAACGGCCCAGGTCCAGTCAGATTTATGTGTTAATATGGACCTGGGCCAAGACCTGTGACTAACCACCCTTTTGACATAGCCTCGAGTGTAGTTTTCCTTATGGTTGGTTTTAATACAATAATTAATTAACTAGGATTATTTCTTTTGTTATTAGAGACAAATAAAATAGAAAAATCGTAGTTGCTTTTAAGTTTGCCGTATTTAAATGAGATGAGCCTCACTAAATAAAACACGCAAATTGTGGGGCCCTCGTTAAATATATATATATTAAATAATTAGATTCCGGGACGCGCCGTCTAGCGAATCTCACGGCCTTCCCCAAAATAATAATGCATTAGTCTCTTTAGGCGCGTACTTTAATAACATTACTTCCCTAAACTCGGGTGCACATTTATGTGACCCAAATCCAAATCTCAACGATGTTAAAATATGTCAAAAACCACAGGCGCATTTATATGGCGTGGTTCAAGATTTATTTTAATAACGTTGCAATTTTGCGGCTAAAGTTAAAATTTGCACATAGGTTTATAAATATTAAAATCAGATAATTTAAGCCAAATACAACAGTTGAGCGACCTGCTAGAACCACGGAACTCGGGAATGCCTAACACCTTCTCCCAGGTTAACAGAATTCCTTACTCGAATTTTTGGTTCGCGGACTGTAATACAGAGTCAATCTTTTCCTCGATTCGGGATTCAACCGGTGACTTGGGACACCATAAAACTCCCAAGTGGCAACTCTGAATTAAATAAATAAATCTCGCTTCGATTGTCCTTTAATTGGAAAAACTCCTTCTACGCCCTTGCGGGGGTGTAGGTAAAATGGAGGCGTGACAACATCTTTAACATAACACATTGGTAACTAAATTGTTTAACACCAAATACTTCATTGAATTGATGAATGCTTACTAGAAGGGATCAATATGCACATATCAATTAATTGAAGATTTATATGCTTAAAATAAAAATTTGTTGATATTTGAGAGGCAAAATTCACAATTTTCCTCGTTTTTTCCCCTTCTTTTTATTGGTATTGATTAGAGGCAATCCCCTTCATTTTCTTTATCAGTGAATATATTTAATTTTTAAATATACTTATTAAGGTGTTTTGCGGTGAAATATGATTTTTTTTTAAAAGAAATTATAACCAAAAGTCACATTTTATAAGACCAACAAATGTAACACCTTCAATCATAAAACTAACACACACACACACACACACAGATATATATATATATATATATATATATATATATATATATATATATATATATATATATATATATATATATATATATATATTATAGAAAAAAGTTATTTGAAAATCAATGTCATGCTTATTATTATTATTATTATTATTATTATTATTATTATTATTATTATTATTATTATTATCGTAATGTATATACTGATTTCATTTGAACTAGCCATACCTTGAGAGGTTCACAAAATATTTACGTACATCAAACATTTTATCTGTATTTTCTAATATTTTCCGGCACGTTTTACTTATCTATATCTATAATCTTTAATATATTAAAAGTACGAAAGTCCTGAAGGAAATGTCGTTTATATTTTTTGTCCTTCAAAAATATATTTCACATTAGAAAAAATATTAACTTAATTATACTAATAATTAAGACTTTAAAATCAACTAAAATCTTGCATATTAAATAATTAGCTTTTTTGAACTACTATGTAGGAGATCTGAATATTTTGAACTTAAATTCAATTAAAAGATTACCTTATAAAGTTATAAGATAAACATAGTAATTAAGTAATATATAAAGCCTAACCTAGAAATTTCCGAAAACCTATACTTTATTTATGGTGTGAAATTGAACGGTAAATAAAGAGTTGAAAAAATCAAATTAAAATTGACATTGATCTTATTTATTATAGGTCCTATATAATTTTGCTGCCTTTATTTTTGGAGTATCGTTACCACGAATCCATGGTAACTACGAATAACTTAGATAAAAAATTTTATGTAAAGATTTTTGTGTGAAATGAGTACGTAATAAATAATAGTAATTGGTATCGAGTATATTACAATAAAAGTATTTTCATACGTTACTCATTATAAATCTATTATCTATTATTCCTTTTAATGAATATTTTCAAATATGGTTTTGGATACCTCTCTTGTTTTTACTTTATTTTACTTTAAATTCTTTGGTCTTTATATTGTGTTTCTAAGTTTTATTTAAAAATCTAAGCTTTATATTAATATTTATTATTTTAAAAAACTTATATATTTGATATTAACTATATTTATAACTGAAACATATTTTAATGATTTTTATATGTTGCTTTTAAAAAATTTGTGCTCAAAGATTAAAAGTTTTAAATTAACTAAATTTTATAAATTTAATCCTTCTTTAGATTACATATAAATATCTTGTATAATATCAGTTGGTACTTCTTCGATTTTTCTAAACTCAAAACCCAAGTTTTGAGATAATGCGGGAGAAATATATGGGAAAATTTTGAAAACATAAACATACAACTCGCTATAATTAAAAAAGAAGGTAAAATCTTTTAACTTAATTATTTAAAAACATAATAAGACAATTATTTTTAAATATTTAAAACTTTTATATCAACTAAATTTTGATTATTAAATATCTATTTATTTGGATTATGGAGGAACTTCTAATGTTTAAAATTTTAAATAAATTAAGATTTTACCTTAAACAACTCAACTCGTGTCCTTATTTAAATTATATAACATAATACTATTTTTCATGTTATTTTTTCAAATATTAGAACGTCAAAATTACTAAAATTATATTTATTAATTTTTTGTATGATATTTGAAAAATACACTCAATAATTCAAATTTTATTAATCATAAAATTAAGAATAATTAATTTTATATAATTTAATTATCTTAATAATAATAATAAAATCACAGAGAAAGACTTTTTGTGAAAGTTATGTTTCATTCTTTGGTTATATACCAATACCACTAAATACTATTATTACATATAACTTAGTCCAATGTTCATAGTGATTATACTCTTCAACTCAACTTCAAATCTAAAAACACCATCAAATAAAACTTAATAATTGGATGTTAGATATACAAAGTTATATATGTGAGCACGTGATTTTTGCCCTATATGAAGATTACTCCCAAAATTTCAAAATAAAATAATTTTGTGTTGTTTGCAATTTTTGTGAATTTTGCGTTATTTTTCTTTTATTGTTTGCGTTTGTGTGTGCGTGTTTATTTGTTTAAATTAGTGAAAATACAAAAAATAAAAATATGTTGCATTTGCATTTAGAATTTAATTCTACAATTAGGAATAATTAAGTTTGTTTTACAAAAATAAAAAATCGCAAAAATAATGTACTTGGCATTTTTAGCATTCAGTGTCTAGTTGTGAAATTTTATTGGTGTTTAACATTGTGTGATAATTATTATTAGGAGTTAAATTAATATTTTTAGTTAATTTTTTATTTTATCATTTAAGTTAGAATTTTGGTTTTGTTAATTAGAAATTAAGGAAATGAAAATGGAGAAGAAAACCGGACTGGGCCATTCATAATTTGACCAAAGTCCAGGCCCAAAACTTTTGTTACCCGATCCAGTTTACTCAGTCCACGAGACCATCCAAACGACGTAGTATAGGTAGAATACTACGTCGTTTCGATGGCTATCCATCTTAGCCGTCTATTTGATCACCATCCAACGGCTCAAAACTCTCCTCCCTCACCCGCCTAAATGACCCGACCCATTCCCACACCCGGTCCGCCCTTGTATTACCCTAAACGACCCCGTTTCGAATTAGTTCACTTGATCTTAGCCGTTGGATGTTATAATCCAACGGCTTGGATTAAGACTCTAATTTTAATATACCAAATATTAATACCCTACCCCCAGGACATCAGACCCCCTTGCCCTTTTCGTCTCTAAACCTCAGAGACGACCCCAGTAACGCCGCCGCAAACCACCGCCTTCCGCCACCGAAAATCGCCTCACGGCGGTTCCGGTGGCCAAAACGCCTCAATCTTTACACCATAGCCTCCCCTCAGCCTCCTCAACCCAAATCCATGATCCGTTAAACTCGAATCATCACCAACTGTCTCAAATCATCAATCGAAGATTCAAGCAAAAACCCTAGGTCGACCAATCCACTCCAAACTCACACCGGATACCCACCCAGCCTCCCTGATACCTAAACCACCACTCGCTTCTTTCGAATCAATCCCAGGTGTCTCGAATATCCATTTGACCTTATGAACCCTAGCGCCGCCACGAAATTCCCCGATGGCGGCTCCATCACCAAACCCTCCCAAAGTTACACCAGTTAACCTCTAGACTACCCTCGTCCCAAATCCCATGAGTTTTCAACTCGAATCGAGCTGGAAGTTGTCGAATGTTAAATCGACTGAAGAGGCCTGAAAAGCCAAAATCTTAAATCGACCTTAGTCAAGTGTTTTCAGTCGAGAACACTCGATTAAGGTCCGTTTGGACCTCAAAAAATTCGAGTCGAAGTCGATGAGAGTAGAGTTCATATGGTTTCTGATTTTCGAGGTATTTCCTCTCCTCCTCTTTTCTATGTTTGTTGTTTGCCTAATGAGGTTTTCATTGCTTTGTTTGTCAATTACTTCTTTCCCTCCTCTATCCAGACCTTTTTCGGGTCAAATTTTCGTCACTAGTCGTTAGTATATCTATTAGGCTGTTTGAACCGTTTGAATGTATTTTATTATTTAGTTTAATTTTTAACGACAGTGTCCGTAATGTTCTGTTGTGATTACTCATGTGATTTGTTTGGTGTTACCACTGGTTCAAATGGTTTCATTTTGAATGATGTTTGTTCTTTAGATGTTCGTCAGTTTGCATACAAATCCAGTTTATGTTTTATCCAATATATCACAGTGTTTCATTCACTTTGTTTAGCTTAGTTTTGTGAACATAATGAGGTATTCCCATGTATGTGTGTCTATCAGTTTTTAATAGTCCAGTTCGATCTTTGTCCTGAATCAGTGTTCTCATTCTTAATGCCATTTAATCTAATTTGAGTTCTAGCCTAAACTATTTGATTGAACCTGATAAGATGTATTGGTTATAGCTGTTGTAGATTCAATCAGGTGTTTAATTAGGAATTAGTTTGGGTTAATTGGTATTCAAGTTATTTGATTAGGTGAATTGGTCATAACTGATGGGTAAGAATTTCAGTAGTTTAAGGGGTATTTTGGGGAATTAAATCACTTAAATAATTGATTAAGGGGATGCTAAAGGATTGAATAAGACAAGGATAAGTGGGATTAAATAGTAAAAAGACAACTAATAGTGGAGATAACTTTCTGATTTTAAGGTCTAAGATATGATAGTTAATGGTCCACCTAATGCTTAAAATCAGGAGGAGAGGTCTATTTTTTGGACATAAAAGAGGAACATATTGGACAGAATAGGGGGACTTTTAGAGAGAGCAATTGTATTCCGAGGGTTCTTTTAGGTTCTGAAAAATCAGTTGGAGAGAAAACATTTTTAAGCCAGATGTTTTTTAAGTAATCGGAGAGTTTGAGAACACTTAAAAAATATTGGAGAGTCAGTCAGGTCTTAAGGATTAGTTTTGAGAGTGTTTAAGCTTGAAAAGAACAGAGAGAAATATTGAGAAGTCTCACTGTTTCATTGAAGTGATTTTCCCACTTCAGTGATTTCATTTTTCTGATTCAAATACCCCAGGGTGATCCTAAGTGATGTTGAGTCCAGTTGAATTGGTTTCTGCTTGAACTTTACGTTTGTTGAGAGTTTCAAGTGGTCCTGGGTGCCTTCTTTGAGTTTACTTGGTTTTGTTTTGGCATTGCTGTGGGTCAATCTCCCGGGTTTTGTTTGGTTCTTGGGTCATTGAATCATTCCTGGGTTGAACTTGCTGTGCTGGTTGCTGTAAACTGTTCCATTGCTGTTGCTTGTTATCTTCTGTTGCTGATCACTCTTTTCCTTCATTGTATCTCATTTCCAGGTACTTATCATGAAAACTCAGTACTATGTAGATTTTTTGTTGGAGAAATGAAATGTGATTAAAGCTGAACATCTGCTGTTGGCTTGCAATCCTAGTGATTCTGTCACATTTAGATATAATTTTGTAGTTTGATATTTTACTCCTTGTAATCAAATTGTAATAACTTTGGATTGTCTAAATTCATGACTGCTAAACTGCAACCTCATAATTGGAACTGGCCTTATATCAATTTCAGCATGCTATTTTAGATTAGTTAGTTTGTGTTAACTTGAATCATGGAGTTTAGTAATCCCATATTGAATACCCTGTGGACTTGAAGTTTGAGATAGGTTGAATGTCTACTGAAAGTGAAGTTGAGATAGTAGATTGTAGATTTGCTCAAGTTTTTATCACGTTTAAAATAGGCAGCAGATTTCTTATGTGTATACTCCTATCATAATCATTCTTGAATATGTTGGTTAGATATTGGATTTAAAGGTGAGCCACAGTATATTGATTCACGAATAAGTCTTGTTCCAGTTCAAACCTTCATTGTCACAATTGCACAAGTTATAACTAATTGATTAGGCAAATCACGTGTACTAGGCATTCTAAGAAATATAAAAGGAAAACAAAGACAAAATCCACAGTATGTTTGCTGCTTTTAACAATAAGTCCATTCATGAGTCTGTTGATGTGGATTCGTCTTGAAGGTTTCAGTTTATAGTTTAATATAGTATAAGTTTGGGCTTTCGAGTTAGGTGGCGGGTTTAAAATTAAAAGGTTCCCCTTTTTTTGTTTGAATCCAGACTTGAACTTGAAACCCGATTTTATAAATTGAAGTAATTAGGCCTTTTCTTTATTTCTTTTAGAGATAAAATAAATAGAAAAATCATAGTCGCTCTAGGATATCCCTAAATAAAAAATGAGACGAGCCTCGCCGAATAAAACGCACAAACTGCGGGGCCCTCATAAATGCGTATTAAAATACTTAGAATTCGGGATGGGCCGTTTAGCGAATTTCACGGCCTTCCCCAAAAAATAATAATATGCTAGTCGCTTTAGGCACGCTTTTAATAATTTACTTTCTTAAACTTGGGTGCACATTTATGTGACCAAAATCCAAATCTCAACGGAGTCGAAATACTTCAATAATCACGGGTACATTGATGTGACGTGGTTCGAGATATGTTTTCACGACGTTGCAATTCTCTCTAAAAATAATAATAAAGAGGTAAATAATCTTTAAAATTGCACTATAGGATAACATGTATTAAAATCAGATATTAAGCCATTTATAACAGTTTAAGCGACCGTGCTAGAACCACGGGATTCGGGGGTGCCTAACACCTTTCCTCGGGTCAACAGAATTCCTTACTTAGAATTTCTGATTCGCAGACTTTATTTGGAAAGTCGAATATTTTCCTTGAATTGGGATTCAAGATAAATTGGTGACTTGGGACACTAAAAGCCAAACCTTTTCCAAGTGGCGACTCTGAAATCATTAAATAATCCCATTTCGAATAATGTCACTTTAAATTGGAAAAAAACTCCCTCGTACATTCACCCTTCGGGGTAGGTGTGCGCAAAAAGGAGGTGTGACAATATATATATATATAATTTTTTTTTTTTTGAAGTTTTATGTTTTATTGATATAGGTTGGAAAAAAGTAGTACTAGTCAGAGAGACAAATTAGAACGCCGGCCCGAAGATTTGGTAGAACTATCCTAAACCTCAAGGCCTCAATTTCCCAATCTTATCCCGCTCGCAAGGGAATCAAAACAAAGCAAAAAACTTCCATTTTCATCCGGAAATGATGAAGGCATCATTCAAAGCTCGATATGAGACGGACAAAGCCGCCGCCGCTACTACTGTCGCCTTCAACGCCGGCGACTTTAAGCTCCGAGCGTCCATGACCGATGCTACTATTGTCAACGGTCCTAGTTTAAACGGCCTAGCTCTTGCCGTTGAGAAACCTGGCTCATTCATCATCGAATACAACGTCCCCAAAAAGGTGTCCTGCATCATTCCTTTTTCTTTTCTTTTTGAATTTTTTGTGTTTAATTTTGACTCGGTTATGTCAGTTTCGAAAATCATAGTCCGTCAGTGAAAACATGAAGTTTTTCTGTAGTTAAATAGAACGGAATAGATACAAATGAATGAATGATTTATATTCGAGCTAAATATAACGAAATAGATTAATTGTGTTTTAATCAGAATTGAGATGCAGTGATTGATTTATTGATTAATTGTGTTTTAAATTCGCTTTATCTATTAATTGTTACTACTATTGAAAGTTTTGTGATTCAGGACATTCGGTTTCAATTTAGTCCATCTATTGAAAGTTTTGTGGTTCAGGACATTTGGTTTCAATTTAGTCCATCAGTAAAAAATAATCGATTTAAATACATTGGACTGATACAATTGATTTATACAACCAATCTTAACTAGTTTGAAATTGATATGTAGTTGAGTGATTGACTGATTCAATTTTTTTACAAAAATTTGCTGTAGTTCTTAATTACTGCTAAAAATGTTGTGGTTTCAGGACATTCGGTTTCAATTTATGAACTCAATCAGGGTTATGGAGAAGCCGTTGAATTTAAATTACATTCATATTCATGGAGGCAATCGAACAATATTGGATGGGACTTTGGTGTTTGATTCGGCCAACAAGGTGTCTGCTAATCACGTGATGGGGTCAGGAAGTTGTAAATTGAAGTACAGTTATGTGCATGGAGGACTCGCTACTTTTGAGCCGAGCTATGATACAGCAAAGAACGCATGGGATTTTGCGGTTTCACGCAAAGTTTATGGGGACGACGTGTTTAGGGCTACTTATCAAACGACGAGCAGGAATTTGGGGCTTGAATGGTCCAGGAGTTCAAAGTTAAATGGATCTTTTAAGGTATAATTTCCAAGCTTTTCATCCATACAAATTACCATTGCAACTGAATTACGAAGCTAAGCTATGTAGTTTCAATTGGCATGCTTATATTTGTTGTTTTTCATTTTTGTTAAGCGAATATTTTTTGAATTTGGTGTCTTACTCATTTTCCAACAAAACTCTTAGTTGGTGGACAATGCTTTTAAAGTTACTCGATCCTTACTAGAAAACTATCTTCTGATGAAATATTAAAGAATTTACTGGAGGTGTACATTCTACTCCACTTGTATTTGCACTGGTGATGGTGTGTACTATTTGCAAATGACATAGTATTGATTGACGAGACACGCGACAGGGTTAATGTTTGACTAGAGGTTTGGAGACATACCCTAGAATCTAAAGGTTTCAGCTTGAGTAGAACTAAAACAGAGTACTTAGAGTGCAAGTTCAGTGATGAAACACATGAGGCGGATGTGGAAGTGAGGATTGATACACAAGTCATCCCCAAAAGAGGAAGCTTCAAGTATCTTGGGTCAATAATACAAGGAAATGGGAAAATTGATGATGATGTCACACATCATTTTAGAGCGGGGTGGATGGAATGGAGGCTCGTATCCGGTGTCCTATATGATAAGAAGGTGCCACCAAGACTTAAATGCAAGTTCTATATAGTGGTTGTTAGACCAACTATGTTGTATGGGGCAGACTGTTGGCCAGTGAAAACTCACACGTTCAGAAGATGAAAGTAGCATAAATGAAGATTAGTAACGAACATATTCAGGGCAAGGATGGAGCGGCCTCCGTGGTGGACAAGATGAGAAAAACAAGGCTGAGGTGGTTCGGGCATGTGAAGAGGAGGAGCACAGATGCCCTAGTGAGGTGGTGCAAGAGGTTGGCAGTGATAGGTCTAAAGAGAGGTAGATCGAAGAAGAATTGGGGAGAGGTGGTTAGACATGACATGCCACATCTTCCACTCACTAAGGATATGACCCTAGATAAGAGAGTGTTGAAGTCGAGGATTAGGCTAGAAGGTTAGTAGGTAGTCGAGCGATTTCTTCTTTTTTTGGTGAGAGGACGTGGTTCTAGTTTAGAGCACTTGATTTGCTCCCTTTTCTCGTTATTAGTATTATTATTGTTCTATTATTATCTTATTTTTCAATTTTATTGTTACTGTTATTTCCTTTGCTTTGATTATCTTACTATCTGTGATACCAATACTTTTCTTTTCTTCAGTATTTTCATTATAGTGTCTTTACTCTTTTATTTTTCAAATCTATTTTGAAAACACTTTTCTTGAGCCGAGGGTTTAATCGGAAATAAACCCTCTACCTCAACCAAGATAGGAGTAAGGTCTGTGTATACTTTATACTCTTCGGATCCTGCTTGTGTGATCACACTGAGTATGTTATTGTTGTTGTGGTGGTATTTGTAGTGGCAGACATGCTTGTAACCTATGGAACGTGGGATAATCTGTAATCAGATGACGTGATTTTGGAGCATTTAAATCTAGGGAATGTAATTGTACCTTGGTATTTAATAGGTAGTACTAGTACACTGACCGGGATAATGTTATTGTTTAATGGGGTTGTATCCTTTAGGTTTTGTATACAGCTTCAGGATAGGGATTGGATTCCAAGGGTGCTTTCTTTCTCTCTCTATGTGTCTCTGTGTGTGTGTGTGTGTTTGGGGGGGGGGGGGGGTTACGTGCCTGTGCATATCCGTCTATGTAATAGACACAGGAAAGAAAGTATCTTTGCTTGTTTGTTTATCATTTTGGCTCAGTGATAAAACACCATTGGTGATATTATTTTGAATTGTTCATAATTGTGAGTCAGCAGCCAATGTCTCCCCTTAGGAGGGCCTAAACCTCCTAGATGTCACAAGTTTAGTAATTGATCAAATTCTTGTTTCGGGTGAAGGCTGCATGTCAAAAAATATTAAAATTGGAAGTTCATTTTATGGATTTAGTAATATAAATGTTCCTATGTCATATTGGTTATGGATTCATTTGTTGGGCTTTCTGATTTTGTTGTGCATCAAACAAAAGGATTTTTTCCCTGTTAAGTGTAAGCGACCATGAAAGTCATTCTGCATTGGTTCCCTGATAGCCATTTGAAGGGCCATACCATTGCCTCGTTGGAGTTGATGGATATGTTTTTAGCATTTCTGAAGAACCAGCTTAGATCCATCAATTTGCTATAAGTGTGTTTTCTATCTGGTTGTTTGGGACAGATGAACAAGTTAAGAATGGCCTTCAATTGTTAATAACAAAACAGAATGTTCTTATTTGGGTACACCTATATGTGATGATAAGCTATCACAGTGTGCAAAGAAATGCCTAAATTATAATACATTTAATATTGTCATCATTCATCATATATTATCATCATAGCTATTGTTATGCATTATGTGTGAAAATATTTGGATTATTTAATAGTTGAACTATAATTTATTTGCTTTTTCAGCTTCTTCTTCTTCTTGCTGGTGCTTCTTGATAATGTGTCCAAGGTTTGGTCTATTGATATCTAGTGAGCTAAGTGAAGCATCTAGGAGAAGTGCTGCATTTTTTTGTTTTGTTTCCCTAAGACCATTTTGACTCAAGTTCTTCTTCCTATCTCCAGATTTGTGCGTCTCTCTGTTTGCTTGAAGAACGCAAAATGCCGAAGTTAAGTGCTGAGACTTCGTGGGACTTCGAGATGTGATTTCGTTTTTTCGGCCATTATTCATATACAATTACTTCTAGCTACCCATCATCATTGGGCTTCATCTAATGTTTTCTTGCTGAATTTGTTGATTCACAAGTGGGCTAATCGTTTTGATATGGTTAACTGTTACGGGTGGTTTGGTAGGATGGATTAGAGAACATAATGCATGCATTAGCTTTTGGTATTGCTCATTGGTAGGATGGTTATACATTAGCTTACTAATGTAAGTATTAGTTATACTATCTACTTGGTATTATCCTATGTATAACTAATACATAGCAAACTATGTTATTAGCAATACCACGGCTATTAATGCATGTATTAGCATGGTAAAGATAAAGTTGTCCTTAAAGCTAAAGAATATGGAGGGAATTGCTGGTAGGATGCATTAGAGAAAATAATGTATGCGTTAACTTTTGGTATTACTAATCCGTTGTTTGGTACACTTTTTTAACCTATCATTATTAATGCAAGTATTATTAATACAACCTATTTGGTATTATCCTATAATTAAGACATAGCAAATCATGATATTAGCAATACCAAGACTATTAATGCATGCATTAGCATGGTTAAAAATAAAATTGTTCTTAAGTCTCTTAAATCTAAATAATATGGAGGGTATTTTTTCTAAACAAATATATTTCTTAAAAATTATGCAATGCATTTTAAATTTTAATATACCATACCAAATAGTGTATAAGAAATAATCTCTGGATAACTAATGGTTGCATTACTAAACCACGCATTACTAATATGCCTTGTTCGGTATTATTCTTATATACCTTACCGAACGACCCCGAATTTTCTTAGAAATTATGCAATGAATTTTAATTTTTAATACACCATACCAAATATTGTATAAGAAATAATTTCTACATAACTAATCCTTGCATTATTAATGTTTGCGTTACTATTACACCGTATTCAACATTATTCTTATATACTTTACCAAACTACCCCTTAAAGGTTTATGGTTAAATGACATGAGTATTGACCAACAGCTGCTTTTCTTCCGTTTCAAGACATATCCTTGTTTTTATGCCTTGACTTTACCCAAATTGATAATTTGCCTGTAGTTCTCCCCCTTTTAACGCTCCACCAAAATGATGGATCCATTTTCTTCTTCCTAGCTTTATTTGGTCATTTGAAGATACTTAGAGATATTGATTGAAAACATTTCAAGCTCCTGCGATTTATAGTTGTCTCATTACATTCTTCACAAAAGGCTGGCAAATTATTCTACTACTTGATTGGTACAGTAGCATTAATCCTTTACACGCTTTCGAGAGGTTTTGTAAATATTGGAACACTCAGTTTTGCCATCCTTTGGCTTGTAGATTTACTACGTATTCACTGTACATACATCATATTTCTCTCTCTCTTTCGGATCTCAATAGAAAACCGTCCAATCAGGACATAAAGTTTGTGTGTAAAATGTTCGAGTTAACACTAAAACTTGACATTTGTACTCTAGACCATGTCATTCTTGAAGAGAGTATGAGTTTTGTAATGGAAAAAATTCTGGTAGGAAGCGATTTGCTCTTTAATGGGGCTTATATGGCATGGATCCTGATCACGCCCAATGTATATCCTCTAAATAGGATTCTGCGGACGTTGCAAATAAAACCCGAGTATTAAGCCCAGGGTCGAATCCACAGAGAGTCAACCTAACAACTGCTATCTTTAAACTCACTCACTTCTCAGAACCAGCTTCCAAATACTTTTGTATCACTGTTGAGTTTTCTTTCTAAACTAAAATTGTATAAAAAGAGCAATCTATAACTAAATACTAGAGTTGTAGACAAATATGAGAGAAAAGTGCTAAGGTAATGACTTTCCCTATTGAT
>MU761189.1:14947-30493 GCA_026770625.1 Nicotiana glauca | reverse complement strand
ATCTGCAAGCTCGGCAAAAGAGTTTATAGAATTTTCAGGCAAAAGAGAATACCAAGTTAGTGCACCCTTGGTGAGTGTTTCTCCAAATTTCTTGACCAACACGGACTCATTTTCCTGCTTGGTTAAATCATTTCCCTTAACACCTGTAGTAAATGCCGTCACATGATCTCGCGGGTCCGTTGTGCCATCATATTTTGAGATTTCAGGCATTTTGAACTTTTTAGGGATTGGAAGGGGAGCAGCACTTGATTTCTAAGGTTGTTGCGAGTATTTATCCACATCTACTCCTTTGATTATTGGGGGTACTCCAGGAATTTGCTCGATGCGCTCGTTTTGTTCTTTGAGTTGTTTCTACAAAGTTAGTACCAAATTTTGTAAATGAGAATTATTTGTATTACCTGGATCTGTTTCTCGTGGTTCGCTGGGGGTTCCCTCATTTGCAGAATTAACAAGGCCAGAACGTGGATTCTCCAGTGTATTGTCATTAGGCGTAGGTGTGGGTGGTGCAACAGGTAACCGACTAACTAGAGTTTGAAGAGCTTGGCTGACCCGTGCATCAATTATTTTTTATAAGGCTTCATCCAGTCCCTCAAAATGTTCAGATTGTCCTTGCTCATCAGCATGAGATTCTGATGCAGGAGTACCTTCACGAGATTGGTGTGGTGAATTGTGAGGGGAAGGAACTACGTTAATGTCGTGTAAATCTCCTTGATTCTGATGGATTTGATTTTCGTCAGCATTATTGTTGTTGTTATTGTTGCTTGACATGATGATAACAACAAATATAATGTAACTTAAAAAGGAATAGATTATCAGATTCCCGGTAACGGAACCAATTTGTTTAACCAAAAAATAATATTTTGGTCAAAGCTAGAATGTAAGATGAAAAAATCGGGTTACTGATAATCAAGAGACCAAAAAAGAATAATAGGCTTTCTGAGAATAAGAATAAAGCAGTAAACAAGTTTGTATTTTAGTATGATGTCAATGATTTTTTCGTCCCCTTACAAATGATGAGACTTCTTCGTTTTATAGTTGATTCTAGGTAAAGGAATGAAACCTAAGCTTTAATGAGATAATTATGGGTAATAAATGACATTAAATAAGCCGTTACACAATCATTCCTATTAAATACCAGTTTTCTAACGTATCAGGTATTTAATACTGAATTTGGACTCCTTTTTGGCTTCAGATCCATGTCTTCAATGCCTTTCGATCCGTTGACTTTAAATGACTTGAATTGGTACGAGAGTCGTTCTAAACTGTTTCTCGTGCCTGTTTAACTTCCTCTTCCCGTATCTGTCATCTCCCGTGCCTTTTTCTCAATTGTTACGTTTTGACCATTTGACCAGTCCACGTGTCATGCCACGTCATTTTCAATATAAATTCAACTTTTTTTCCAATACAATGACAGTAGTGAAAATGACACTGACAATAACATCATTTTGCGCAGGATAAATTATATATGGTCATATAATTTTTAGCTTATGTATTAAAATAATAAAATTAATTTTATGATTTTACACCTTGAGTGTGTATTTAGTGGTAAATGAAAATGAGTGGAGAACCACGAGATATTAAGTTCGAATTTCAACGGAGTAAAAACATTAGGTTTTTTTTTCCCATTTATTTAAGCCTTATCTGATACATGTGCTGGTGGAAAGTAGCAGTACTTCGAGAGAAGGTCGTACATGACAGATTATTCGAGGTACGCGCATATAAATCCATACACCACCGTTATAAAAAAACTAATTTTATAATTTTAATCAGATAAACTGAAGTTAAATAAACATCCTGTAAAATTAACTCTACTAACAATTATTCAATCATTATATAGACAATTTAGACCCACGATTGACTCCACATTGCCGCTTGATCTTTAGCCTACTAGTCACGACTCAGACTGAGAGATCGAATTTTCATCTTTAAACTTTGTCACTTAAGTCATAACATAATCCACTTGCCCTGTCTCCACTTGCCGTGTTTGAAGTTTAAATTTACATTGCGTTTTGCAATTCTTTGTGTATTTTATATGTACTTACGCAAAGGAATAGTATCAGTACAGCTGTCTAATCGCTTACCACGGAATTATACAATTCTATTCCGGAATTTGCGCCATGATCTTTGAGATGTGGCAGGAACCTAGCTTTTTCTGTTAGAAATCCATAACGGCATTCTTTCGAGGTTGAGCGTACTCGGTTTTGGTATTCATCGCACTCCGATCCTCGGGCCTTGCATCCTATCTTTGAGCTCGAGTATGATCCATTGGGCTCGAACTCGACCTTGCCTGAACTCGGGCTTGAGGCGACCCGTCGAGCCTATAGATCGAAGGCATACGATCTTGACCGTATATAGTTTAGTATAATGATGTTGATCGATACAATTAATGTACCTGTAAATTGAATAAATTCCGAATTTAAATTCGACGACTTAAGTTTTCTCATTAAATTCATTCTAATTTTAAAACTGTATGTTTAAGAATTTAATATCTTTTAAAATTTAAATATCTTTTGATACGTATATATTTATGCTCCTTATAAAAAAAAATACTTAATTCAATTGAAGCTATTAAATCAGATGCCATCGACCTCAACCTCAAGAAGATGATTTTGGATAAGCTGTTGCAAATGGAGTGCCTCAAAGTCGAAGAATTTAGGGACAACGATGAAATATAAGTCCCTGGTCCATCAAAATATCAATCGGAGATAGTGACATACTTTATCTGATTTTCTAATTTATTGGAAAAACATAAATGAGGTGAGTGTATGGGTCGAAATCTGATCAAAAGGATTCCACTTAAATAAGAACAATCAGGAGTCAACCAAGCCGAATTTACGTACAGAAAATAATACATTGGTGAATGATTCAGCTACAGTCGAGGTCGAGCACTCAGTTCGACCCGAATGGATAGCTCAACGCTTAGATATTTTAGAGGAATATTTTACATGATAGTCCAAGAACGCAGGCACTCCGGTTAAAGACCACTGGGTGAGAAAAATATTTGGTATAAATAACATGAGAGAGAGAAACGTAAAAAGGGGAGGAAGGGAACATATACAGGGAAATTGATCCCTATAAAGGAGAAGATGCTCCATCCTCCTAGGCTCTTCCCATAAAGGGGGATAAATCTCAGGATCTTGGCATTTATCTGTAGATTAACTTAATCAAATATATGGAGGTCTGTCTAGTTCAAGAAAGGTGATTCTTTTCCTTTTTGTATTCGTCATTATCATTTGATATTATTGAAGCAATCTTCCTTTTCTCACATTGTGGAGTCCAATTGCGACTATAATCAAATTTTACGTTCAACTATGCTTGTTTATCCTTGTCTTCCATCTCAGATCTAAAACAAATTATCTCTGGCTAAAATTTACTCCATATCTTCTTATTCAATTAGTTTAATAAGAAGTCTTGAAACTTTTTGGTCAAACAATTTGGCGCCGTCTGTGGGGATTTCCTAGCCAAAGTTTTCGTTTCCTCTAGATCTAAAATCGGTTCTAGTTCTACTTCCCGTTTGCTGTAACTTCATCCTTTCGCATGTGTGCTTGTGGTGTGGCTTATGTTTCTGTGTCTACATGCACTCAGGACTGGATCAGATTGAGACTTGAGTCGAATATCCCAACGAGCGGAGTAAGTCATCAACCCAAAAGGGTGCCTAGATTCGACTAACGCCAAAGCTAAGTACGAGGCTGAGATCGGATCTGAAGCTAGCACTCTCAGTTCGTTGCAAATCAGATCGAAGTGACTTTCTAGACCCAAGTAGCGGAGGAGGGCAAAAACACCAAGCCAAATATCCACAAGATGTCATCCGAGTTCTGTGGATATTAGCTCAACCAATGATAGCAGCTACGAAACATAGCCAAAGAAGGGAACATGTTCGCTCCCTTCCACTCGTCAAGCAATCCGTCGAGGTAACAAATGAGTTTGTTTGGATTTAACCTCCTATTTCTTGTCAGAGTGGGATAGGAGCAAGGTCACCCTAACCGTCATGCAAACATGGAACAAAGGCCATCAAAATAGCACATAAAGAAAATGCTCTGCGCCATATCATCCTGAAGGCAACGGTCAAGCGAAACCCCCCTCAATAAGTTGGTACTCAACGCCATAAAGGAAAAGTTTGTATAGACTGGGACTAGTTCACCAGGCCGGAAAACATACAAATCTCTCCAACACGCAGATAGAACACAAGTGCGTGAAACTCACTCATGCACTCGCCAAAGTGTGAGGCCCATAAAAGAGTTTTACTCTATACACAAAAGCTCGTAGTGCCATGTTTAGAATACATGCTAGAAATGTGTAAATTTGGCCCCTTTGGACTGACCTATGCATTAAATAGTCAAGAAATAATATTTTCCAGAAAAGTGCAATCCCGCGATTGAGAATGCAGTTGCATATCAGCTATGCGGGCCGCATAATGTGACCGTATAGTTGCCGCAGAGTAAAACAATGTGTGGGTCAATTTAAGGCCAACTATGCGGCCAATTACGCGATCGCATAATTGATATGCAGGCCGCATAGTCGTTGCATAATAACCTTGGGATTTTGTAAAGGACAGTTCTGCAATGCATTATGCGACCGCAGAACGGGTATGCAGATCGCATTTCTGCCGCATACCTAGACAGTGTGACCAGGTTTTGGGAGCATTTTTGCGGTCCATTCTGC
The DNA here is from genome assembly GCA_026770625.1 of Nicotiana glauca. NCBI lineage: Eukaryota > Viridiplantae > Streptophyta > Magnoliopsida > Solanales > Solanaceae > Nicotiana > Nicotiana glauca. Next base: position 25,831 of record MU761189.1, on the reverse strand, counting down.
GGACCGCATGTCAACTTTGCGATCGCAGATCTGAGTCGGGCCCCTATTTTCTAATTTTTAAAACCCGACCCCATTCCATTAAAAAAATATCCCAATAGATCATTTTTTCTGTTATTTTTCACGACATTGAGAGAGAGAGAGAGGGAGTCCTAGAGTGAGAGGGAGTGACCTTCATCAAGTCCTTTCTAAATCCTTGAAGATTACCAAGTAAAGCAGCTAGATCTTCATCCTAAGAGGTGAGAACTTGTTCCCTCACCTATAATGTCGAAATTTCATCTAAAAACAAGCAATCGAGGGTGAGTTCATAGATATGGGAATTTAAATTTACTATCTTGCATTCATGAGTAACAATGGGGTATGGAAAGATTGTGAGTTAAAAGATGGTAATTGGGGTAGAAAGTGATAAAAATCTCTCATAAAAGGTCCAAAAATCACAATGTACACCTAATGCTTGACAATATGCTCAAATGAGCTAGAATCTTAGTCGTATCTCTAATTCTTGGCTAAATTCGTGGTTCTCATAAAATATATCGAAGTTGCTAGGAAATTTCGGAATTTATTGTAAGGATTTAAGGGAGGCTCCATTAAGATATGTATGCCTAACCCCTTTCTTCTTAGTGTTGAATTCTTAGTATTCAAATGGTTGGCTTGAACTTCAAAATGATCCTACTTGATTAATTGCATTGATGTGTTGGGTGACGGACTTTCGTCCCAAATTGTTCTATGTGTTTATTTTGAAATCATGATAATTGAAAAGGTGATCATGTCCTTCAAGTGTTTGTTATTTTCTTACGTGTGTGCATGCCTTGTATGATAGACCTTAACAAATGGATGATAGAATTACATGAACGAATTAACAAAGGGAAGACTTGTGTTGTGTTGATGTATCCAAGTGCCAAGAAATAAATAAATGAAAAGAGGTGTTGTACCATGTGTTGGAAAAAGATGGAAGGAAATGGGAACTAAGGAGTAATTAAAAGAGGTTATATCCCAAGTGAGATGGCTTAGTCGATCGGGCCGAGATCGGACGCCATGATGTACACATGGTGGAATTTATATTGGATTCCGAAAGATTATTGTGAATATGGATATGTCTCACTTGGGATGTCTTAGCCGGTCGGACCGAGATCGTACTCCATGTAAAAACCCCACGGTGGCATTATATTTTAAGATGTGGTATTTTGCACTAAAGAACACTAACTTAAAGGAACGAAAAGACCTAACCAAAATAATGTGAACTTTATTTGGTGCTCCTCTTTGTAATCCTGTGATGTGCTTGTTGGTCATATAACTGTCTCTATTGGTTCATTGTTCATCCTATTAGGAATTGTGTTTGCCTTACATACTAGTACTATTCGACAGTACTAACGCCCCTTTTTCCAGGGGTGCTACGTCTTTAAATGAATGTAGGTGGTTCCGTTGATGATAATGCCGATCGCGGATAATGGTGCTCTCTTGATCTCTTCATAGCTGTCTTTGTGAGCCCCTATTCCTCCCAAGGGTTTGCAGTTCTTCTTTTGTGTAAATTGTCACATTTTGAGGCATTGCTGGGCCTTGTTGCTGGCATAATCATTTTGGTCTCTTGTATCCTTAGAGGCTCCGTAGACATTTATGTGGGTCATGTATGGGTGCCGGGGTAGTCATAGGGTCATGCTGTATTTTGAAACCTTTCATTTTTTGAATGTCAGCTATATGTACTTTTGGGAACTTAACTATGGCATGCTGTATTTTAAGTAACAATTTAACTAGAAATGCTTATGCGTTTATACAATAACTCTTCCTCACATGTTTAATAATTGATAATGCATTAATTCTTCGGGTGTAGATTGGATCGGGAGGGAAAGGCTAGATACGCTTGCTCAACCGGGTTTTCTCGGTCGCGCGCCAGTCGCGCTTCCCAAGATTTAGGGCGTGACAAACTTGGTATCAGAGCCTAAAGTTTTAAAGCCTCCTAGGATGTCTCGGAGCCGTGTCTCGTAGAGCCCTTCTTATCGGTGTGTTGTCGACCACATCTTTAAGTAGGGGGCTGCTTGGACATTTAGGAATCATTCTCTTCATTGTGTTCTTTATCGTGCGTTGGAGCGGTATGTGAGGTTGCTTTCCTCTAACTCATGCATTGTTCTATCTTTCAGTAAATGGCACCTAAGAAGAAAGCGAGATTTGTCCAAGAAGCCAATGCCCCCTCGGGAGTGGCTGATGAATCCCTACTTGATGTTGCGGGGGAGGGCAATCGCACTGCTATCACATTGCCTGGTTCTTCCACTCCAGAGCAGACTACCCCAGTTCCTACACCTACGGAGGGTACCACCATCCCTCCCGCTGATATTCCTGCTCCACCCCCACCCCCAGCTTCTGGTTCCGGTATTTCGGATGGGGATCTTAGAGGAGCTATTCAGATGCTGACTTAGTTAGTGGTTTCCCAGGTGCAGAGGTCAAATTATGCAACCACCTCATTTAGCCTGCAAGGGGATTCTTCTAGTTCCAAAGTAAACAGGTTTCTCCAGTTGGACCCTCCATTGTTCATAGGTACTGACCCCGGAGCGGACCCTCATGATTTTATTGATGAGATGAATAAGACCGTCCGAGTTATGCGTGTTAACAAGACAGAGGGAGTGGTGTTGGCATCCTATCATCTGAAAGGGGTGGCATATTCCTGGTTCGAGATATGGGAGGATTCCCGTAAGGAGGGGAGCCCTCCAGCGAGATGGAGTGAGTTTGTGGATGCCTTCATAGACCATTTTCTGCTTCCCAAAACAAAGGTAGCCCGTGCTACAGAGTGTAAGACTGTTAAATAAGGTAGCATGAGTGTGTGGGAGTATCATATGGAGTTCGTGCACCTGTCAAAGTATGCTATTCATATGATGCCGACCATGGAGGCTAGGGTGCGTTAATTTTTGCAGGGCCTTGGCCCCTTGGTTATTAATGAGGCTGCCACAACTGCTCTAAATTCTGACATGAACTATGGAAGAATGATAGCCTTCGCCCAAGCTACCGAGGCTCAAAAGTTAAAACACAGGATAGAACGAGAAGGAAATAACAGGGCTCGATCAGCTGGCCACCTTGGAGATTTGTTTGGAGGTGAGGGATCAACATTTCGGAGAGGATCATCAGGGCCATCCCAGTCTTATGCTCAGTCTTCAGCTAGTGCCCCGCCATCAGGGCACAGTCCGCAGCAGAGGAGTCGCTTTAGGCCTACCCAGGATAGCAGGGGGTCCCATAATCAGGGCCGATCGGGAGGGTGATCCCAGCAGCAGCAGAGGGCACCATGCCCTAAATATGGGAAGGTACATTCGGGAGTCTGCTACCTAGACATGACAGTATGCTACAGATGTGGGTTGAGAGGCCATATTTAGAGGGACAGTCATGCGTCCCGCCAGGGAGCGGGCATGGGTACAACCCAGTCATCCAGTCCTACAGCTTCCACATCTTCAGCACACCCTCCATCTCGAGGCTCTCCAGCACCCACTAGATGGGTTGCAGCTAGGGGTGGTGCATAGGGTTCGGGAGGGCCCAACCGGTTTTATGCTATGAATGGTTGTCAGAGTGCAGAGGCCTCCCCAGATGTTGTTACATGTACATTGACTATTCAATCTCATGACGTATATGCTCTTATTGATCCCGTGTCTTCCTTGTCCTATGTTACCGCATATATTGCTTCAAGCTTCGGGATAGAACCGGAATAACTTCATGAGTCGTTCTCCGTATCTACTCCATTTGGTGAGTATATTATATCCGCACGGGTTTACAGGGGTTGTGTGGTCATAGTGCATGGCTGGGATACCATGGTCTATCTTATTGAACTGGGGATGATTGATTTTGATGTAATAATGGGAGTGGATTGGCTTTATTTATGCTTGGCCAAACTTGATTGCCGAAAGGGTCATAAGACTCAAATTCCCTAACGAGCCAACTATTGAGTGGGAAGGGAATAATGTTATTCCAAAAGGTAGGTTTACTTCTTACCTTAAGGCCATGAAGATGATCAGGAAGGGGTGCATTTATCATTTGGTCCGAGTTACGGACACTACAGCTGAGGTGCCTACCCTTGAATATGTGCCGATTGTGAATGAATTTCCTGATGTGTTTCTGGATGAGCTCCCTGGGATCCCTCTAGGTAGGGAGATTGATTTTGGGATTGATGTCATGTCGGGCACCCAACCTATATCTATTCCACCTTATAGAATGGCGCCGACAGAATTGAAGGAGCTGAAGGAACAACTGAAGGATCTTCTAGAGAAGGGTTTCATTAGACCGAGTGTGTCGCCTGGGGCGCATCAGTTCTCTTTGTTAGAAAGAAAGATGGGTCGCTGCGAATGTGTATTGACTACCAACAACTCAATAAGGTCACAATAAAAAATAAATACCTATTTCCAAGGATAGATGACCTGTTTGATCATTTACGGGGTGCTTTGTGTTTCTCAAAAATTGACTTACGGTCCTGGTATCACCAATTGAAGATAAGGGAGCAGGATATTCCAAAAACAGCTTTCAGAACTCGGTATGGGGCACTTTGAATTTCTGGTAATGTCTTTTGGGCTAACAAATGCCCCGAAATCATTCATGGATCTTATGAATTGAGTCTTTAAGACTTTTCTAGACTCCTTTGTGATAGTATTCATTGACGATATTCTTGTGTACTTCCGAAGTAGGGAGGACCATGTTGGCCATCTCAGGGCGGTTCTGCAAACTCTTCAGCAACATCAGCTGTATGCAAAATTTTCAAAATGTGAATTTTGGCTTGAATCTGTCGCATTCTTGGGTCACGTCGTCTCCCGAGAAGGAATTATGGTTGATCCTCAAAAGATTGATGCAGTGAAGAATTGGCCCAGTCCTACCACTCCAATAGAGATTCACAATTTCTTAGGTTTGGCTAGGTACTACAGATGATTTGTGGAGGGATTTTCTACTCTTGCCACTCTATTGACTAAATTAATGCAGAAAGCAGTTAAATTCCCGTGGTCTGATACTTGTGAGTGGAGTTTCCATGAATTGAAATCAAGATTGACTACAACACCGGTGTTAACCCTGCCAGAGGGAACAAAGGGATTTTTGGTATATTGCAATACTTCCGGGCTTGGCTAAGGTGTAATGCAACACGGCAAGGTTATAGCCTACGCTTCTAGGGAACTCAAGAACCATGAGAAAAACTATCCAACTCATAACTTAGAGCTTGTGGCAGTGGTATTTGCACTAAAAATTTGGCGACATTATGTGTACGAGGTCCATGTGGATGTGTTTACAGACCACAAGAGTCTTCAATATATTCTCAAGCAAAAGGAATTGAATCTGAGGCATAGGAGATGGCTCGAGGTTCTTAAAGACTATGACATCGATATTCTCTATCACACCGGAAAGGCCAATGTTATGGCAGATGCCCTTAGCCGAAAATCTATGGGGAGTTTGGCTCATTTGGAGGCGTATCAAAGACCCTTGGCTCAGAGGTTCACCATTTGGCTAATTTAGAAGTTCGCCTTGCGGACTCTGGAGAAGGAGGAATGATTGTGCATAATAGGGCGGAATCATTGCTAGTGACGGAGGTGAAGGAGAAGCAATTTAACGATCAATTGTTAGCACAACTGAAGGAAGGGATTCATAAACACAAGACCACAACTTTTACCCTTGGCCTGGAAGATGGTACCATACGGTGCCAAGGACGTATATGTGTTCCGAATATTGACGGTCTTTGGGAAAGGATCATGGCAGAAGCTCACACTTCTAGGTATTCCGTGCACCCGAGTTCTACGAAAATATATCATGATTTCAAGGAAGTCTATTTGTGGAATAACATGAAAAGGGATGTGGCAGACTTTGTGGCTAGATGCCCGAATTGTCAGCAAGTGAAGGCTGAACATCAAAGACCCGGAGGACTGGCTCAAAGCATAGAAATTCCAATATGGAAATGGGAGATGATAAATATGGATTTTGTGGTAGGGTTGTCGTGCAAGATTAACACGATTTGCGTGATTATTGACCAACTCACGAAGTCAACGCACTTCTTACCGGTTAAATCTACCAATATATCGGAACAGTATGCTCAGTTGATATCGAGGAAATAGTCAGGTTGCATTGGCACTCCTGTCTCAATCATTTCAGATTGAGGAGCTCAGTTCACAGTGAACTTTTAGAAGAAATTTCAGCAAGGTTTGGGTTCGCAGGTAAATCTTAACACAACTTTTCACCCCCAGACTGACGGGCAAACAGAGCGGACTATTCAAATGCTTGAGGATATGTTGCGTACTTGTATTTTTGATTTCAAAGGTAGATAGGATGATCATTTGCCACTAATAGAGTTTGCTTATAACAACAACTTCCACGCTAGTATTCACATGGCACCATTTGAGGCACTGTATGGTAGAAGATGTAGGTCTCCTATTGGGTGGTTCGAGGTCAGAGAACCTGAGCTGATAGGGCCAGACCTTTTGCACCAGGCCATGGAGAAATTCAAAATTATTAAGGAAAGTTTGAAAACTGCTCAGAGTCGCCAAAAGTCTTATTCGGACGTCCGTCACAGGGATTTGGAGTTCAAAGAAGATGATTGGGTATTCTTAATTAGAAGTTTCCCCCATGAAGGGTATCATGCGGTTTGGGAAGAAAGGAAAATTGAGCCCAAGGTATGTCGGACCGTACAAGATCATCCAGTGGATTGGTCAGGTGGCATACAAGCTTGAGTTGCCACCCGAGATGTCATTGGTACACCCAGTTTTTCATGTGTCTATGTTGAAGAAAGTAGTAGGAGATCCGTCCACTATCGTGCCAGTTGAAACTATTGAGGTCAATAAAGAACTGTCCTATGACGAAGTTCTAGTTGCCATTATTGACCGACATATCCAAAAATAGAGGAACAAGGAAATTTCTTCTGTGAAGGTGCTATGGCGAAATCAGCAGGTTAAGGGAGCCACTTGGGAAGCCGAGGACGAAATGAAAAGGAAGTACCCACAATTGTTTGTATAGCCATGTAATAGTCTTTATGCAATTGGTCTAGGGACTCTTATCTTTAGATTTGTTCTATGTAAAACTGTTCTGATTATGTTTCCTATGCGACGATGGTTGGTGTTATACAAATCATGTTATGTCTGTGAGATGTGTATATATTGTTACGATATGTTTCTGGGGCTCTCTGACTGGTGGATAGGCTTAGATACAAAGGAAACCCTGGCAAATTTTTTAGAAATTCAGGGAGTTAGTCAAATTCGGAGCTATTAAAGTGTTCCACGATTGTGAGAAGCTGAGATTTCATAAGAAACTATTAATGAGTGAACCTTGATCCTCATTTGAGGACGAATGATCCTCAGTAGGGGAGAATGTGAGGCCCATGAAACTTTTTTTACTCTAAACATGAAAGCTCGTAGTGACATGTTAGGAATACATGTTAGAAATGTGTAAATTTGTCCCCTTTGGACAGACCTATGCATTAAAAAGTCAAGAAATAATATTTTCTGGAAAAGTGCAATTTTGTGGTCAAGAATGCGGTTGCATATGTGCTATGCAAACCGCATAGTCGCTGCAGAGTGAAACAGTGTGTTGGTCAATTTAAGGCCAACTATGCAGTCAATTATGCAATCGCATAATTGATATGCGGGTCGCATAGTCGTCGCATAATCCCCTTGGGATTTTGTAAAGGGCATTTCTGGTGAATTATGCGATCACAGAACGAGTATGCAGACCGCATTTCTGCCGCATATCTAGACAGTGTGACCAGGTTTTGGGAGCATTTTCGCGGTCCATTCTGGGGACTGCATGTCAACTTTGCGATCGCAAATGCGATCGCAGTTCTGAGTCGGGCCCCTATTTTCTAATTTTTAAAACCCGATCCCATCCCATTAAAAAATACCCCAATAGATCATTTTTCCTATTATTTTTCAAGATATTGAGAGAGAGAGGGAGTCCTAGAGTGAGAGGAGTGACCTTCATCAAGTCCTCTCTATATCCTTGCCCCAAACCCTTGAATATTATCAAGTAAAGCAGCTAGGTCTTCATCCTAAGAGGTGAGAACTTGTTCCCTAACCTATAATGTCGAAATTTCATCTAAAAACAAGCAATCGAGGGTGAGTTCATGGGTATGGGAATTTAAATTTACTATCTTGCATGCATGAGTAACAACGGGGTATGGGAAGATTGTGAGTTAAAAGAGGGTAATTTGGGGTAAAAAGTGATAAAAATCTCTCACAAAAGGGTCCAAAAACCATAATGTACACCTAGTGCTTGACAATATGCTCAAATGAGATAGAATCTTAGTCGTATCCCTAATTCTTGTTTAAATTCGTGGTTCTCATAAAATAGATCGAAGTTGCTAGGAAATTCCGAAATTTATTGTAAGGATTTAAGGGAGGATCCATTAAGGTATGTATGGCTAACCGCTTTCTTCTTAGTGTTCAAATGAATGGCTTGAGCTTCAAATTGATCCTACTTGATTAATTGCATTGATGTGTTGGGTGACGGACTTTCGTCCCAAATTGTTCTATGTATTTATTTTGAAATCATGATAATTAAAAAGGTGATCATGTCCTTCAAGTGCTTGTTATTTTCTTATGCGTGTGCATGCCTTGTATGACAGCCCTTGACAAATGGATGATAGAATTACATGAACAAATTAACAAAGGGAAGACTTGTATTGTGTTGATGTACAAAAGCCAAGAAATAAATAAATTAAAAGAGGTGTTGTACCATGTGTTGGAAAAAGATGGAAGGAAATGAGAGCTAAGGAGTAATTAAAAGAGTTTATGTCCCAAGCGAGATGGATTAGCTGATCGGGCCGAGATCCGGCGCCATGCTGTACACATGGTGGCATTTATATTGGATTTCGAAATATTATTGTGAATATGGATATGTCTCACTAAGGAAGGCTTAGCCGGTCCGGCCGAGACCGAACTCCGTGTAAAAACTCCACAGTGGCATTATATTTTAAGATGTGGTATTTGGCACTAAAGAACACTAACTTAAAAGAACGGAAAGACTTAACCAAAATAATGTGAACTTTATTTGGTGCTCCTCCTTGTAATCCTATGATGTGCTTGTTGATGATATAACCGTCTCTATTGGTTCATTGTTCATCCTATTAAGAATTGTGTTTGCCATATATACTAGTATTATTCGACAGTACTAATGCCCCTTTTGCCGAGGGCGCTACATATTTGAATGCATGTAGTTGGTTCCATTGCTGATAGTGCCGATCGCAGATATTTGTGCTCTCTTGATATCTTCACAGCTGTCTTGGTGAGCCCTCATTCCTCCCAGGGGTTTGTAGTTCTTCTTTTGTGTAAATTGCCACATTTTGAGGTATGGCTGGGGCCTTGTTGCCGGCATCATCATTTTGGTCTCTGTACCCTTAGAGGCTCCGTAGACATTTATGTGGGTCACGTATGAGTGCCGAGGTGTTCATAGGATCACATTGTATTTTGAAATCTTTCATTTTTAGATTGTCAGCTATATGTACTTTTTGGAACTTAAATATGACATGCTTTATTTTAAGTAAGAATTTAACTAGCAATGCTTATGCGTTTATACAACAACTTTTCCTCACATGTTTAACAATTGATAACGCATTAATTCTTCAGATGTAGAATGGATCGGAAGGAAAGGCTAGATAGGCTTGCTCGACCAGGTTTTCTCGGTCGCGCACCAGTCGCGCTTCCCAAGATTTGGGGTGTGACAAAAAGACATTATACGACGACGCAACTAGCTAAAATTCGATCTCGTACAGACATTGTGACGTCTCAAAGCTTGAGCGAAACATTCATCGGCCTGCTTATCAACTATCCCTCCAGGCCGAGCAATGAAGGGATCTGACATACTGGGACTCCTCGAATGTGTGTACAGACCATACATCAACATGTAGTATTCTCCAATATCATATGGAATTTTTGCGCAACTCTACCAAGTCTATACATCACGCCAACAAAGGAAATGTACATTCGATCTCACTCAAATTATTTCCTAAGACTAGATTCGACCTCGCTCGAAATAGCAAGTTAAATTCGACCTCGCTCGAATTAGGAAGTTAAATTCGACCTCGCTCAAATTAGTGAGTTAAATTCGACATCGCTCGAATTAGCAAGTTAAATTTGACCTCGCTCGAATCTACAAGCCTAAATTCAACCTCGCTCGAATTAGCAAGACAAATTCAACCTCGCTTAAATTAGCAAGTTAAATTCGACCTCACTCGAATCAACAAATATACATTCGATCTCACTCGAATTATTTTCTAAGTCTAAATTTGACATCGCTCGAATTAGCAAGATAAATTCGGCCTCTCTCAAATCAACAAGTCTAAATTTGTCCTCGCTCGAATTAGCAAGACAAATTCGACCTCGCTCGAATCAACAAATACACATTCGATCTCACTCTAATTATTTCCAAAGTCTAAATTCGACCTCGCTCGAATCAAGAAGTCTAAATTCGACCTCGCTCGAATTAGAAAAATTTGATCTCGCTCGAATTAGCAGGTCAAAATTCGACCTCATTCGAATTAACTACCGAAAGCCAGGGACTCATTGCAAAAAGATCCAAGAAATTCGAAAAAGTAAAAAGAAGCATAGGCTAAAGACATACAATCAAGGACAAATCAACTGTTCCATTCAAAAGGAGAATAGCGTCGTACAAAGGGGCAAAAGGGGGTCCCCACTCAACTAACTAAGTACAAAAAAACTAAATACAGGAGGAAAAATTAAGTACAAAAGCTTCACTCAACATTATCCCCGTCCACGCCGTCATCTCTATCCCTGCTTGGTTCAGCAGCTTCACCTCCACCATCATCCTTTCCATCAGAATGTTCATCGTCAAAGGTCCTCCATCCTCGGCCTCATCATCTGCACCGACCTCCGGTGTCGCAGGCAAGCCAGGACTCATACGCTTTAACACGAGCTTCTTTGAAAGCGGCTTCAGGAT
>MU761189.1:0-12935 GCA_026770625.1 Nicotiana glauca | reverse complement strand
ATATATATATATATATATATATATATATATATATATATATATATATATATATATATCACTGAGCATCAGCGTGGATCCACATCTCATACAATGTGTGAGAAACGGCAACAGAGGCGGAAACAGGAGGAGTCGAAGTCAACAATTGAGCCCTCTCAACCTCGAGAGTAACAATTTGATCACCCAAGGTCTAGACGTCTCTCTCAAGCCTGCCAGTTTTCTCATCAAGCCGTGCCTCCATCAGAGTGGATGTTTCCATCTTAGTTCATATTCAGACCTAAGAACACGAATTGAATCTTCCGATGCCACAACCCTTGCCAAGGCCGCTCCCTCAGCCCTCTCCAGCTCGGTTGCCTTCCCTTCCAATTCGGTCACTTTCTCCACCACTTCAACACTTAGACTGGCGACCCTAGTGTCACTCTGCTCGAGCTCCACCTACAGAGCCACCACTTTCGATTGAAGAATAATACACTTAGCTGCAACACCCTTGCCCACCTCGAGTTCTTCTTCTTTAGCCCTAAGCAACACCTCGAGTTCGCTCCATCTGCCCATAGACCGCATCAGGTCCTCGTCCTTCCACTCCAACTCCTCCCTAAGGGACTGAGGATTGCCGCCTACCCTGAGTCGTGCATGCATCTCGCGGCACTTATCGCTGTATCGTTTGTATTTTGAAACCATTTATTGAAAAGCGGCAGCTCGCCTCTCCATGTGGCGGATACTCTCAGTCTCCAAAATGAAAGTGCGAAGAAAGAAAAGAGAATAGAAAGAGAAAATTAGCAACAGTAGGAGACATAAAATAAAGAAAGTAATAGACTCACCCTCAAATCCATTCCGGCTGTGCCCCGTGATAGGCCAGCATCACTGATCTCCTGATGGGCCTTGCTTTCAGTAGCAGAAAAAAAGGGCAAATTAGGGTACCAGGCTCTCCGTGTCCTCCAACAAATCGCACTTCGGAGAAATCTCGATCACGCTAGAGGAATCATCCGTTCCCATCTCCACCCGAGTGAATCCTGCCTCAAACATACTTATGTCTTCGGAGTCAATATCTGAACCGGATTCAAAGTCATCTACAACTATGCCCTTTGCCTTATCACCGGTTGAAGAAGGAGCATGGGCTTGTTGTGAAGTCGATGGACCTCTTGAAATGATCATAGCGGCTGCCGAGTTCTGCCCCCTACCAAGGTAGACTCGCCCATGCCAGAAACGGGCACCACCTCCACGCCCAAGGGGGATATGGTCTCTTCACCTAAACTAGAATCACCATCAGGCTCGGACACTGCCAACATGGGATCGCCCCTCGAAGGCCCCTCGGTCTTGGGTACCCCATCGACCCTTATTCTCTGCCTCTTTAGATGAGCCTTTTTGCCGTCGTCCTGGGACGATTCGTCCACCAAATGAAAAGTGGGAAGCAGAACCTCTGCTTGATGAGCAACCTCACCGTAGTTTATCCAGTAGAAATGGTCTAAATGTTCTCACTTGCAGCCACAATCGGTGCAAGTCCGGTCGAGAGACTTGAGTGACAGAAAGCTGGTATAGGAGCCTTCGCCCCCCTCGTGACCCGTTGACCTACCAATGAGAGAAGCTTAAACCAAAGAGGAAAATACAGAGTAAAAGGCAAAGCGATTAAGGGCAAGAATATATGACTCGCCAGCAGAAGGTCTATGCCCGAATATCTCGTGGAACGGCGACCACTCACGAATTCCCATCGTATGGGATAAAACTTGGCTCACCCACTCATGAATATCAGCGACTAGCGGGGGAGGTGCCTTCTCGGTTGCAAAGTAGATAAAAAGGGAAAAAGAAGAACAAACAGATCACTGGAAGGGGACGATGAGAAGCCATTTAAACAAAAATAAATGAAAACTTATAGGCATAATTCCACTCCTCAGGAAATCCGTTAGGATTTGACACCACGTGCCCTATCCTCACAAAGAAAAAGCTCTCCCAAAATTGGCGGTTGGTATCTTTACCACCAAGCCTTTGGTCCCACGATGACGAAGATGTATCATAGTACCCTTGTAAAAACTAGGTACGAAGAGGTGAAACAAGTGACTGAGAGAAATCCCCCGGCCAGCCAGTTTCGCATACTTGGTAAGCATGAGGAAGAGCTTGTATATATACAGAGAGAGTTGAGCCGGGCATACCCCATAATAGTGACATAAGTCTTCTACCTGGTAGGGAAGGGGAAGTGTGTAATCGATGACAAACGGGTACGCATAAAATATGTAGTACCCCGGGCAATGTATTTGCACGACGTCGCTACCCACGGGAATGAGTTTAACATGGTCAGGAATCCCCCACTTAGTCTTAATCGCAACAAGCGCCACCGCGTCCATTACGGAAATGACGGGCTTAGGATCGACATTAGGAAAGTTCTTGAAATTAGTCCTAGATTTCCCTGAGTGAGGAATTATCTACCACGACGGGAAAATTCTCATCTTCCACAATAGATGTCCCTTCTTCATGAGAGGCATATCCATTTCCAATACAACGGTACTAGGAACTCTATCGGTGTTAGAAGGTCCACTAACCATGTTTTCTTCGGTTATGTGGATGATAAGTGCTATGGTAGGGGGTAACAATGGAGAGAAACTTTAAAAGAAGAGAGATGGAGACGTAAGAATCTTAAGAAGGAGGAAAGATGCCTGGAGTTTTTCAAATAATATATAGGAAACACAACAATACCAAATGAGAAATTCTCTTCTCTATTTATAAGAATACAAGCACCCTGAGTGAGAAAACCAAACGTTGCCATGCTAATTCCAAAGAAAAAGAGGAATAGGAAATTGACGCATGACAAATTGACGTCATTCCAAACAAACGTAACGTTTAGTTACGACTCTCAAAGAATCACATCGTCATCTCACTGTGTAGGGTTCTCCCCTCGACCAAGATGCCCAGATTTATCAACTAGCAAACTGGCGGGGTCTGCCCATCGAGCTTGCAAAAGACGACCCGGATAGGCGGAGGGACTAACTGTATAAGTCGAAATCTGATCAAAAGGATTCCACTTAAGGAAGAACGACCAGGAGTCAACCAAGTTGAAGTCACGTACATGAAGTAATACATCGACGAATGATTCGACTGCGGTCGAGGTCGAGCACTCAGTTCGACCCGAACAGATAGCTCAATACTTAGACATTTTAGAGGAATATTCTACAAAAAATTCCAAGAACTTAGGTACTCTGGTCAAAGACCGCTGGGTAAGGAAAGTGTTTGGAATAAATATCATGAGAGAGAGTAATGTAAAAAGGGGCGGAAGGGAAGACATACGGAGAGATTGATCCCTATGAAGGAGAAGATGCTCCATCCTCCTAGGCTCTTCCCAAAAAGGGGGAGAAATCTCATGATCTTGACATTTATATGTAGATTAACTTTATCAAATGTATGGAGGTTTGTCTAGTTCAAGAATGGTGATTCTTTTCCTTTATGTATTCGTCGTTATCATTTGATATTACCGGAGCCATTTTTCTTTTCTCGCATTATGGAATCCAATCGCGACTATAATCAAATTTTAAGTTCAAGTATGCTAGTTTATCCTTGTCTTTCATCTCAGATCTAGAACACATTATTTCTGGCTAAGATTTACCTCATATCTTCTCATTCAATTAGTTTAATAAAAAAGTTTGAAACTTTTTGATCGAACAGTGAGTAATCTTATAGATCCTAAATGTGCAAGATTTTCAATCGAAAAGCAAAAACATAACTGATTCACATCTATGAAATAATTAAGATATAATTCACCTTTCTTTTCTTTTGGTAAAATATCCATCGAGGCCCATAAATAATTAAAATAAAGAACAGAGTCTGCAGCAACTTAACGTACTGTTAACAATATTCGCAAAAGCTGACGTCTGGAGTCTGGTATCATTGAGGATTTTAGGTTATGAATATTATATTTCTAAACTATGATCTTGCCGTGCCTCCTTCCTGAAATACCTAAGGCTATATTATTTGAAAGTTTTTACGTGTTTTAGCCTCATATATTATTGTTTATTAATAGCTTTTATGTATTAAAGATAGGTTCAAAAGATGAAAATAGCATAAATGAGGATGTTAGGGTGAATGTGCGGGCATGCAAAGATAGATAAAATTAGGAATAATGATATTCGGGGGAAGGGGCACTTGACTCCCATTGATGACAAGATGCGGGAAGCGATGCTAAGATGGTTTTGGCATGTTCAGAGGCGAAAAGCCCAGATACTCCGATAAGGAGGTGTGAGCAGCTAGTTGTGGAGGGCACGAGAAGAGGTAGAGGGCGGCCTAAGAAGTACTGGGGAGAGATGATCAGGCAGGATACGACGAGGCTTCAGATTTTCGAGGACATGACACTTGATAGGAAGATGTGGAGGTCGAGTATTAGGGTTGTAGGTTAGGAGGTAATTGAGTCTTGCCTTACTTCGTGCCATTGTGTGACTAGTCTTGTATGATTTTTGTCTAAGATAGCTAGTGGCAATGTTCTATCTTACTATTTTGCTTTTCAATGCAGGACCTATTTAATAGCTATCGCTTTTGCTTCGCATCTTTCTTCTCGATTTCATGTTGTTCCTATTTTACGTATGATTTCTATGGTGATACTAATATTGTCTCCTTTTGTCTTTTTATTTTCTTGAGCCGAGGGTTTTTCGGAAACAACCTCTCTGTTAGGATCGAAAAATCAGGTGTCATGCGGAAGCTAGCAAAGAAAACCTTGAACGACGATAAATTATACAACAAAGAGAAATATACCAAAAGAGACACAAGCATATAACGTGGTTCGGTCAATTGACCTACGTCCACGACGGAGATGAGTAATGCACTGTAATAAAAGAGAGTACAAAATATTGGGAGAACAATCTCAAGAAGAGGCAATACAAGTGACACACTAACACTTATCCCGTAAAGTTTTTCCCATAAACACGGCTCTCAAGCCCCCTATAACTACATTGTGGATGCTACTGAATGAGAAGGAAGGATCCTCAATTTATAGAAGTACAAACCTTTTCCTACATGAAAAAGGACTAGCCAAACATGGAAGAATTATAATTTCCTTCTTTAAAAAGGAAAACCTAATTATTATAAATATATTATCATTTCCTTCAAGAAATATGAAAATCAAATATGGTAAGAAAATCAGGACAACACCTAACACTCTCTACTCCCTTAGGTAGGGGTAAGGTCTGTTTACATACTATCCCATACCGTATTAGTGAGATTTTGTTGTGGTAGTTGTTGTTGTTGTTGTTGTAATATTAAAGACGTGAGTAAAACTTGAAGCCTTTGTCATTTGCTCGTCCAAAGGGTAACCCTCCCAAAAATGATGTTATTGTCAATGCCATTTACTATCATTAGGGATATATATACATATATACACACACAAAAATTGTGAAATTACTTAAAATAATGTTATAGTTAATTACACTAAATACTTTGTAATAAGATATACTCCTATTTTAAATACTAATGCCGTTAAGACACGAAAATATTACACAAAAATTAACACTCTCCATACTTCATTGATTTTCTTAACTTAGATGCAGTGGGTCTTATACTTGGACAAAATTATCCTGATCTCCACCTCTCCCCTCATTGAAATGGGAGCTTCTTTGCCGTAGTTACAACTGTTATGTGGAAAAGTTGTATGGAATGAACTAAATAAATTAAAGTGCCGATTTAGTGATTAAAGAAGTGGATTGAGAATCGTGAGATTTTTTTTTTAATCTAGGTCCATCTATTCAAGCATTCACGGACAAAATTTTTTAGTACTTGTATTGATGGTAGACAACAAAATACCCTATAAAAATTAGCCTAGATGCCGTAAGCTAGAGAGAATAAACGAATATTTTGATCACAATCAAATTAAGAGGTTACTTCATAGTTTTTTGTTATAAGCGTTCACGGGTACTACTGACCAAATTAAATAAATTAATTTACATTTGAACTAATTTAGGAACATTGGCGGACCTAAAATTTGTGGGAGAGGTCTTTGTGTACAAAAGACTTGAGTAAAAGAACAATTGATAAACAATTTAGTAATGGATGACAAACGTCTTCCAAGGAAACTCTTATTAATATTTTTAACTTTTAGAAGGAAATTTTTGAAAATGAAAGGTTAACTTAAAAGCACAGTTTGATAGAAACTCAACTCATATTTAAATATGAAGTGGGGATTTAGAAGAACGTCAATGACAAAACTTATAAACAATTGTATATCAGATTACCAGCTAAAGTAGCGGAAAATACTTGAATTACCTACAATTGATATTTACACCAAATAAAGCAATTTAAATTAAAGAATTACACATTAAAATAAGAATACATCTCGATTGACGAAAGTTCATATGCAGATATACACATTACACTAGTAGTTTAATACAAACATTGAGGGCCGATAAATGTGTGGGTCTAAATTTGCCTACAAGAGATTTAAAATGAAGTGGCATTGCGAAAAGTAATATGGCCGAGGTCGAGACCTAAACAGTGGAGGTTATAGTCGAACAGTCGATAACGGCCGAGGTCAAGCATCGAAGGCGGCATCAACGGCTAGTTTTGTAAAAGATCGATCTTTAGAAGAATATTTTAGTGAATATTCTTTGTACTTGTACTTTTATGATTGACTAGGGATATGCCTCGTATAAATAGAAAGAGAGATAAAGTGAAAGACATATAATATTCTCTGATAAGAACATTATTCAAAAAACAGACTTTCTCTCTAGGTAGAATACAAACACTACCTTTCTAAAGAGATTCGATTGTCTATTATTCGGCAACTTTTCCACCAGATCTGAAAAGGATCCCAATATTCTCGTATTTGTCTTTCATCCGTCATTGTCAGAAGGAGGAATCATCACCTCATTCAATTTTCGGTTAATCGTTCTTCTTATTTACCTTAATACTATTTATTGTTGTTTAATTCTTGACATTCCCTCCTCATTAATGGCCTTGAAACATTAAATACATATTGTATTTAATCTTCTTCTAGCTCTACTCTACATCACTCGTATTAACCGTTTATAGATATGAAGTTATTATTATTAACTAAGTTTAACCCCTCATTATATAAATTTAATTAGTTTTGTCACACCTCCTTTTTACGCTTACTACACCCGCAAGGGCGTAAAGGAGTTTTTCTACTTAAAGGACAATCGGAATGAGATTTATTATTAAGATTCAGAGTCGCCACTTGGGAGATTAATGGTGTCCCAAGTCACCGGTTTAACCCCAAATCGAGGAAAAGAATGACTCTGTTTAACAGTCCGCGAACCAGAAATCCGGATAAGGAATTCTATTAACTCGGGAGAAGGTGTTAGGCATTCCCGAGTTCCGTGGTTCTAGCACGGTCGCTCAACTATCATATTCGCCTTAAATTATTTGATTTTTAGTAATGCTCAACCTATGTGCATTTTTTTTATCTTTTAACCGCTTTTTACTATTTATATATTTTTTTTGTAAGAATTGCAACGTCGCGAAAATGTATCTCGAACCACGTCGTACCAGTACGCCCGTGGTTGTCAACACATTTCGACTCCGTTGAGATTTGGATTTGGGTCAACATAAATGTGCACCCGAATCTAAGAAGGTAAAATTATTAATTATGCGCCTAAAGTGATTAAACGCATTATTATCTTTGGGGAAGGCCGTGAAATTCGCTAAACGGCTCGTCCCGAATACTAGGCACTTTTGAATTAAGTAGTTGATGAGGGCCCCGCAATTATGTATTTGATTTGGCGAGGCTCGTCTCATTTTTATTATTAAAAGGCAATCCTAAAGCAACTAATATTTTCTAATTAATTTTTTTTTAAAAAATAAGGAAAAATACTAATCGATTTTGTCAATGGCCTAAAACAACGATTGTAAACCAAATATGTCTTTGGGCTCAAGGATAAGCCCGCAGAATGTGAATTGGCGCAACCAAAAGTTGGCCCAACGTAGGCTTTGGCCCAGACCCATGTGAGTACACGAGCAAGGTAAGGCCCGGGCCAATCGTTAAAGCCCTAAAGCTTAGATAGCCTGGAATTTGGCTAACCACTAGACCGACGCAGCTTCAGTTGAATCAAATAAAGCACCCATCGAAATTACTACGTCCTTTTACTCAAATGAATAGAATATGGTTTGAGGATTAGATTATTTTAACTACTTAACCACTAGTCCATTTTTACTAAAGGTGAAAGGGCAATTTAAGATTTAACTTTGAACTCGACGGCCAGATTGCATAATAAACCTTCAAGGATCATATTAGTGGTCATACCCTTCTACTAACGCTAACATGAACAGATTAAATAGTTCGAAACAGTCCAACGGCAGTTCATTACAAACTATAGATTCATTCATTCCAAATTACTTAATCAAACAGTCTTAATTACAATTTAAATCATTACATTTGATTGTAAGGAAGGTACAATAACTACTGAAGTTTTCCAATAAAGTTAAGCTTCCATTTTTTTCATTTCATTTCAGCTAAACTCCACAAGATGTTGAGGTTCAAAACGTGTACCTGAATTTGAAATTGAAAGGGAAATGGGTAAGCAGCAGTAACAGCTCCAGCAATCAAATAGCAATCCACAACAGCGATTCAAATCAAATTCAAAGCCCGAGAAGTTTGAAAACCAAACAGGATCAATAGAATAGTCCCAAAATAATACCAAAACTCAAATTTGAACCTAGGAGCTGAAATGCAAACAACCAGAAATGATCCGGGAAGAGGTAATGAAACAATAACCTTTATCTTCCAACTCTCAAGGCTCTCCAAAATTCACTGTTTTTTTTCACTCTAAAAAATGCTCAATTTCTAACTGATCCAAAAACCCTCAAGCTTTTGAACTCTCTTAAACTGATTTTTAGGACCAAAACAGACTCTCCAAGAAATGAGTAAACTCTCCACCTATTGTCTCTCTATCAATGTCTGTCAGAATGTCTCAATGTTCTTCCTTTTCTCTGATAAAAAAACTCCTCCTTTATCTCTGAACTTTCTCCATTTTTATACCCAATGTTCTGACCCCCCTCCAGCTCTTAGGAGCACTTAAACTTATTAAGAAACCATTTCCCCCCTGTTATTCCCTGGTTTTTCTACTAATTTATGTTTTATTCTTTGTTTAATTTCCTTGGTACGGGCACATTATTCTTTTAATCCATCCCCCTTTTAACCCATGTTACTTATGCTTTGTCCAACCCTTCATTCCCCTTTTCCATCAACCAATTTGCATTAATTAAACAGTATCTATTGACAGACCATAATTCAAACTATTTTCCAATTGTTCACTTCCAAAACTACCCCTTAACCCCTTAGAATTACTGTTCTGCCCTAAGTCTTAAAATCTATATTAAAAACCCTTCTGAATTTCAACTAACACTGGATTATTAACTATCAGTTTACACAGCTATAACCAATTCTCAATCCTATTCAAACACACAAATAATTCAAGTAGAAGGACTAGGGGATGAGGTTCATGTGAACGAGCAGTTTGGTTCAAGAGGGAAAATTGAACACAACAACAAATTCATTTCGATCACAAAAATCAAACAGAAGGAAACAAAATGATACACACACTGAAACGAGCCAAATGAACTGTTATCATGTAGATTAGCTTTCTCACATGAGAAACTAATTGACACATGAATTCAACGATCCCACATACTATAGTATACCCATAATGATAAAAGAAATTAATTCGACCATATAAAAGGTCTGATTGGAGATGAACAAAATAATCAAAAATAAAAACAAAATCAAGGAAATTAACCAAACAAATAAATAAACAAACATAAGAATGGAACAATGAGAAAGGAAAAGTACCTCTAGAACTAGGAACTGGACGAACTTAGGCTGACCTCTTGATTCGAACCCTTTTTTGAGGTCGAACGGACCTTAATCGAGTGTTCTCAACTGAGAACACTTCGACTAAAATCGATTAAACCTCAAATTTTCTTGAATTTCGGACGGACCCCAAGTTTTGGTTTTTCTAGGGTTCTTGGTTTGGATTTGGGGTTCGAATAGTTCTGGTCAGATTCGAACCAAACCAAGAGTGGTTTGGTAACGAGGGAGGTCAGGGGAATGTCTGGTGTGAGTTTGAAGTGGATTGGGATATGTTTCCGTTTGGCTTGAATCTTCAAATGAAGATTCGAGAAGATGGGGGAAGATTTGAGCCAAGCGAGTGGTGGAATCGTGTTCAGGGTGGTTGAGTGGCATAGGGGTGTAATTTTGGTGGTCATCGGCGTCGTGGTGGAATCGTGTTCAGGGAGGTTGAGTGGCATAGGGGTGTAATTTTGGTGGTCGTCGGCGTCGTTACCGCCGGGTTTCAAGCGACAGGGCGGGGTGACAGCTAGGGCTTTGGAATGGGGTCTGGTCTCTGTGAGAGAGATGAAGGGATGGGGGGGAGGGGGTAATGGATTGGGGGTGGGGTAAGAGATTAGTCTTATATAGCAGGTGGGAAAAATGATCCTGGCCGTTTGATCAACCGAGATCAACGGCGAGGATTGATCACTTGAAAGGGGACGACATCGTTTGGCTAAACTTTGAGACCGATTGGGAACGGGTCGGGTGGATACGGGTTATGGGAAAATGATCTTGGCCGTTGGACTGATTTAATTCAACGGCTCTGATTGGAAGGGATCAATACGACGCCATTTGAGGCATCTCAAGGTTTGGCCGAATTGGACCGGACCTGGGATCATTTGGACTGGTCTATTTTGGTGCTATTGGGCCTGGTTTCACTTTTAATTCAAGTGGCCCAATCCGATTTTCTTCTCTATTTTTTACTTGTTTTTCTTTATCTTCTTTTAATTCCTAAAAAATTACAAAATCCTAACTTAAGTTGTAAAAATAAAATTAATCCTACAAAAATATTAATTAACCCTAATAATTTAACACACAAGACTTAAACATTTAATTGAAAACAAAATCACACAATGGTATGACCAAAATAAAACAAATGCGTATTTTTTGTGATTTTCTTTCTTTTAAACATAAACAAGGTTCGATTAATTCCTAAGTGCACAATTCAATCCTAAATGTACATGCAACGTATATTTTTTGTATATTTTCTTATTAATTTAACTAATAAAACATGCGCACAAATGCCCACAATTACTAAAAATATCACGGGAAATTCACAAAATTGCACACAATAAAATAAATATTTTTATTTTGATTTTGTGGGAGTAACTCATGTGAGGCAAAAATCACGTGCTCACAGCTGCCCCTCTTTGCCCGGAAACACAAAGAGTTTTCGTGCAAAGACAAAGTGAGCGGTACGAGTGTTTTTGCCCGTTTGAATACTCCGTGTGAATCATTTTTTGAAAGATTTGACCGAACCCTTGCTTCAACAGGTCTCCTACATATCCCTGGCTAAAAGGGAATCAGGTCAATGTAGTTCGGGAAGTTTTGGTAGCTGGGACTACCATGAAACTGTGATCATGCTGTTACTGCTGTTGCATGTTGCTACTGCTCACTGACCTCCTTATTACACCATGCTAAAAGAAAATAAGAAGCTAGACTAAATTATAGTCTATGAATTGTAAAATCTTATCTATATCTTCAACTTGTTCTTCATGTGTTTCTTGTTGCCTTGATTGCTCTTGTATTTCCTCTGATGTTTCTTCTCTTCTGACTTGACTTGTCGGCTTCTCTTGACGACCGAACTTGAATTGCTTATTTCTTTCTTGTCAGCTTTGAGTTATTTTTCCTTCGAAACTTGGATTGCCTTCCTTCTGATTTCTGAATTTGGATTTATGCTGGGGATTTTTGTTGTAATCTTCCGCTCTCCCGACGGGTTACCGACTTCTTGAATTTAAAAGATACGCCTTTCCGCTCTCCAGGCGGGCTCCTAACTACCATAACAATTTGGAAAATACAACGCCATTCCGTTCTTCAGGCGGGCTCCTGACTTCAAACATAACTTGAAAAATGAATGCCATTCCGTTCTTCAGGCGGGCACCTGACTTCAACAATAATTTAAACTTCCCCTTAAANAAAAGATAACGCCTTTCCGTTCTTCAGGCGGGCACCTGACTTCAACAACAAACTCCGAAAATAAATCGCCATTCCGTTCTTCAGGCTGGCACCTGACTTCAACAATGATTTAAACTTCCATTTAAAAAAAAAAGGATAACGCCTTTCCGTTCTTCAGGCGGGCACCTGACTTCAATAACAAACTTCGAAAATAAATCGCCATTCTGTTCTTCAGGCGGGCACCTGACCTCAACAATGATTTAAAACTTCCACTTAAAAAGATAATGCCTTTCCGTTCTTCAGGCGGGCACCTGACTTCAACAATGATTTAAAACTTCTACTTAAAAAGATAACGCCTTTCCGTTCTTCAGGCGGGTACCTGACTTCAACCATAACTCGGAAAATAAATCGCCATTCCGTTCTTCAGGCAGGCACCTAACCTCAACAATAATTTAAAATTGCATTCTATTACCGTCGTCTCCATTTGCTTCCTAAACCATTTCCTTCTTTTTGAACTACCTCCTTTCAGAACAGCTTCCCTCAAAATTCGTGTTGTCTTCCCTCTTAACTGCTTGGGATAACACTGCTGGAATTATTTACCTACCTGCTGGGGGTAATACAGTTGGGGAAATCTCCTTTCTTCCTTTCCTCTTTCCTAAAAACTTTTATTTTGCTCTCAAGATTGCTGGGAATTAAAATGTTATCAGCTGGGGATTACCCTGTTGAAGATATCATTGCTGCGGTATCCCTTTTCTTCTTTCCTCTTTCAAAACTTCCTCCACAACTTGCATTTCGTTCCTCTGAAAGCTGTTGGGGATAACATTACGGGGAATTTTCATTCCTTCAAATTGGTGCTTCATTCTTCCAAAAAACTGCTGGAGATGACAGTGGCCTTTTGCTTTCTCCGTCCCACGTTTTATCCTTTTGTTCTGTCCGCCGGGGATACAACTTCCTTCATTAAAACTTGTTGTTTTCCTTCCTTCAGCGCTGCTGGGGATAGCACTGGTTCAAA